>JADDOH010004215.1:0-274934 GCA_016648135.1 Agrypnia vestita
ACTACCACCCCCTGGTGGTCATGGTGGTGGATAGCCCTTGGTGTCCCATTGAAAATGTGCGAGTTTGGTGGGGGGTGGCTGAGCGTGGGTGGGAGTGTGTCGAGAACATAATTTTTTACAAGGAACAATATTTTTTGTGTACCTACTCTTTTTTGTGCACTCTTAAACTACGTGGTTTTGAATGAAGAATTTCTTACGTAAGTGCTGAACTTTCTTATATTATTTATATTTGTTTTCTTCCTTCTGTTCCATTTTTTTCTTTACTTATAAAATTCTAGCGCGCCGTAGTTTAACAACCGCCGTTTAATCGGGACAGCGTGCACTTAAAATATGATAATAAAAAAATTGTATTTCTGAGCACAAATTGTATTTTTTTCTCAAAATATTGGTATGCAAATGAATAAAACTCGAAAATTATTTTATACTTACACATAGTCGTCGATGCCAGGTCCACACAGCAAGATTTCATTAAGAAGATCTAGAGCATCTTTTTGTCCTTGTCTACCCAAAACTCTTCTAATACAATGGCACATCCGGTAATCATCAGGTAAGCGCGTCCTGCAGATGCCCGAGCGAACCTCAAAACGATATTAAAATGCGGAAATTTAAACACGTTTCACCTGTCAAAGGGTCATGCACAGTCATGTGCCAAAATTCAATTTCGATATGACTTGCCAGGAGTACAAATATAATTGATTGAAAAAAATGTGGTGTTTCAGAATTGTTTAGAAAGATTTATAAATTGTAGTAAATATCATCTTCGTATTAAATAACTCGTATAACATTTCTTATGTAAATGTATTTTAAAGTGGTCTGTAAAACTGAAAAAATCAACCTTTTTAACGTAATCTAAAGTGTTTTTTTTTAACTGGCAACATAAATTATCCAAATGCAGAAACATACAACATTGGCTGGCGTAATTAATATATTGATGATAGTTCTCTCTCTTTCTATCAATTTGAATCATTTTGTATAATACAAATATGATCTAAATGGAATCAAGTAGCGAAACACAAAAAATACTTTCTATTTTACACATAAATAATTTTGGTCTGAAATTGAATAATTTAGAATCATTAGAAATTAGTAAAGCATGTAATAGTTAACAAAATATTATTGATAATCAATTAAATGTAACTACTAGCCCAATTCTAATTTTTTTTCCAATAATTGCGAGTAATCAAGAACTTCAGTAATAATATTTAAAAATAATTTTTCAAATAATTAAAAAAAAACAAGAAAAAAAAGACATTTTTTTCCGATATTTTGACACTTATACAACACCCTGACGATGGAAAGTTTTTTCTGAAACATGTTGGTGGAATTACTCATATAAAAGTAATAGACATAAACAAATAATATAATCAGTATTTAAAAAAAATGTCAATCCACAATGTTGCTGAATCAATTGAAAAAAAAACTGCATTTTGAGTAACTATAAAAAACATTTAAAAAATGTACCTGCGTGACAGGAAAAAATAAAAGCAGATGAATGTTTAGCACGTTGAACTCTTCACATTAATCATATTTTTATTTGAAGGAGGATTTCGTTGCAGACCAGTGATAGTAGCATATTTACTCAGCGCGCAAAAGCACTACAATAATTAATTTACATTCGCAAAGGTCATCAATCTGTTGAAACTAATAATTTCGAATCATTAATTGGTATGCATATTTTCGGGTTTGGTTGTGATGGAAAGGAATCCCATTCGTCCAGAAGAATCCTCTCGTGTCAACACGTGGCGAGCATTCGCGAGTATCGCTTGTGGTGAGTTTTCGCGAGTGTCGCGTATATAGTATATATAGCAGTACAGTGTGCAAATGTAACAATTTACCGGTCGTGCTACGTACAGAAATATTACTATTCACACGTTCTAAGGCAGCCGGCGACAGAATGGTGATCCCTGTGACGACCGGGAGCGGTTCAGCCCTATCGAGCCCTGATTGGCCGACGTAGGCCAGATGCGTACGGCTAGACACGCGGCGGATTCCGACCACCACACTTATATTGAATTATAATGTTAAATTCTCATTAAATTACTTTAAAACTTGGCAAAGAATGAGCACAGGACATTTTGGTAACAAAACTTTTGCAGCGCTTTATTTTTTAAATGTATCATTATGTTTATTTCGTTGGTAAAACGCGTTAATAAATGAGTTAATATATTAAGTTCTCCAAATTGAATGTGTGATGTCGTGAATAAATTAAATAATTATGCACTTTTAATACCACATATTTCGGCCACAAGTTAAGGATATGAAAACAGCGCCATCTAGCGTCTCGAGTGCGTTAGTGACGAACATTATTACTTACAGAATTATGAATTTTTTGCTTTTAATATCTCTTTATCATTTTATATACCTCATCATTATTCTGGCATCTGGTAGCGTTAGTGATGGACATCATTATGAAAAGAATCATGAATTTCCATATGAAACATGAGTGTAATTGCCCTTGTATTGAAGTTTACTGGTATGTATAATAAACGTACAACTGTGTGTGAAAAAAAAAACTTGAGCGGGCTATGTATTTATATGAAATTTCTAATTTTTATTTTAATTTTATTAATTTTATTTTATTTTATTAATTTTCGGGATATTTTTTAGACCAGTAATCGCCATCAGCGCATTTACCCATTATATGAGAAATTATTTCCAACATGCAAATCAGGCTACAGGACACGCGTATGAAAATGCATCGCTTTCAATGTGCAGTAAAAGCGAAAGGTAAATTCCGATTATCTTCTCGAATACGTCGTTCGTACGTGTGCGCAGCCCCTTGCTACCTGGTTGCCTTGTTTTGGGTACGCTTCGATGGCATATTTTGGCCCTGTGTGGACGTGGTATCGAGGGATCGCGGGCAATCATCAGTCTTGTTCGCGTCTTTCCCGCGCTCGGTCCTCTGCGTTCGAAGTTCAAAACTGTTTCAATCGCACCTGACGTGTTTCGGCGGGAATATCAAATCGTTCAGAATACATATTTTTAAATTTTATTTGAAGTATATAAACCGAACATCAAGATAAATTAATGTAAATTGTTGAATTCTATGTTTCTTGTCGTTTTTATGGACGGATGTTCAATTTAAAATATTAATAAACAATTATAAGTAGTTGGGTAGTTATTAGAAAAAATAGTACGTGGTAAATATGTAGGCATTATTTGTTTGATATCATATGTGTTTATTTATAATATTAACCCTTCTTTTCAAAAATAAAATAATGACATATGTATATATTTATTCCTATATATTTTTTAGATAAAAATTTCCATAACCATAGAAGCTTAATTTAAACTAAGAAAACGTGATAAATTTAACTGCGTAATTAAATCATAAATGAAAAGATGTCGATAAATATATGTGGATATTAAAATGAAGAACAACGGAATATTGGTGTAAACTTCATTTACGTAAGTTAAAAGATCTTAAAAATATAATGGGTGACGTAAAATCACTTAATAATTGATTTACTAAAATATGCTTAGATGTAATATAAATCTAGATATTTATCATTATTTTATTTAGGTATATAATTAATAAAAATACATGGTTTTCACCACTTATTTATTGAAAATATCAACATGTTTGAAGGCCGATGGTCCTTTCGTCATGATACAATGTTTACTAACAAATAAAAATTAAAAAATCGATATGTAGTAACAAATATTATTATTACGACCAGGTCCTTTTTACAAATAGTTATCTTTTAAATTTTTTACCATGTCAATACTTTACTAATATTTATTAATTTCCCGTATATAATTATTTTTTTATTATTGTCTATTTTTCGTCAGAATACTAATTAATTGGATACAAATCTTCGATTATTGTATCCAATTAAAATGACAATATCATTTTATTTGATTTGTATTATTTGTATCCAATTAAATGTATCCAATTAAAAATGGAAGATTTTTGATTTTTAATTTGTATCCAATTTAATCCGTTACAAGGGATGATTGTCCCAGAAATATGTTGGTATTTTCAATATACAATACATGTATGAGTGGAGAAATTATATTAATAATGTAATCAGTGTTGAAAAACGAAAAGATGTCTAAGTTGAAAATGAAAACGTCTATAATGTTGAAAAACCTATCAATTAAAAGTATACAGAGTCTCGTAGGTAGTAGCAAAAACTTCTGGGAGTCTTCTTCGAAATGATGTATCCATATTTAAAAATGTATTAACAATATTCTTTTTAATGTATATCTATATGATATTCTTCCGAATTATTTAACATATCTACTAGAATACGCCTGAAAATCAGTATTTAAAATTTTTAACTCCTTTAATACACCAGTATCTATTTTAACAATATTTTATATGAAAATATGTTCTAAGAACAGAATCCATGAATTTTGTCCCCAGAGGGATGATTAATTAATTAAGATAAATTATAGAGATCTTATAATTAAGATAAATTATATGGAAGAGGCCTATATCCAGCAGTAGAGAGATGAAGGCTGAAGAAAAAGAAGAAGAAAATAGAGATCTTCGTCTCTGTGAGGCTTAGAATATTTTCTATCCAAAATTGAATGAAGAAGACTTACGAAGTTTTAGCTTCTGGTTGTGATATACCTTTTATATGAATATATTTACAGAGATATTCATTGAAAATCAATGTCTTTAGATAGGATGTGGAGTTTGTGGTCAATCTATTAAATCTAATAGATGATATTATCGTAGTTATTGAAACACTTCAGTATTAAATTTACGCCACATCCGATTTTCCGCTTTGTTAATATAAATCCATTAGCATTTTAATTATGCAGTTGCCACTCATTTACTTCTCCAACAGAGGGCGGATTTTAATATTTAATTAGAGATGGCAATTGGGATGATTTGTATGAATTTGATCCAAACATTTCGTTCCGATTTGTAATTAAGAGGCCACAATTTAATTAAAGCTCAGGTATCCATTTACTGAGAGTAAATACTCAAATATGTAATTGTAATTCTTTTTTTTAATAGTCCTAAGAATATACTTGATGAAAACCAATTATTTACTGGTGTTGTAAATTTAACATTTAATTTTTTTGAGGTCACTGATTTAAAAATATTTTTTATTGGAGATGAATAGCGTAGCAAAATTATATTTGTTTGACGTACCTGTTAAAAATCAGATCACATAATTTTTTTTGTACTTAGGTAAATGTATGTCTCCTCTGATATTTTTTCTAACTACTTTGCTAGACTTTTGTTTGTTTAAAAGTATACAGGTTTTTCGTGCTGTTTAGATGATGTAACAAAATATTCATATAAAAAATAAATCAGTCCCGGGACTTAAGGGAATTAAAATTAGGGAGCCCTTAAATATGTTCTTATTATAATTTTGATAATAATTGTTATTCTGTTAATTTTCAAAAACGCAGTACAGAATGATATCCCCAGGGGGACATCACTATATTATAGATGTCTCATAGAGACGAAGCTACTTTTAAAAAAAAAGTAGGTATGGAATTTTTCGGGGTGTCCATAGGGCTTGCGACCTATAGTATGGCTGGCTTCAGTCCCGTTTGTGAAACAGCGGGCCGATCCGATCAGCCGCGACCAAAACGTGGTATATCCAACCAATGCGCAATGGTGGTGCACTTTAAGGCCGGTGGCGGTGGTAGCGTATTCATTTTTACTTTCTCTTTTTATACAAACTAATAAATAAATATATTATCGACTGTCCTCAACTACTAGAACGTATCTGCTTGCGTGCTCCATCTCGCATGACTAGAAGTCATGCAGGTTTTGCCGTGGAAACTGCAGCCACTAATTCTTTAATTCACCACTGCAAAGGCTTCCTAGACTAGCAAACAGACGCGAGCAACTGGACGTCTTTGCCAATAACTGTAAATTTTTCAAACGTATATTAAAAAGTGTATTGAAAGATTACTAATGTGTATATTTTTTATTATAATATTACTTTCAATGCTTGTGCTATATTTTTGCACTCTACAATAGTACTTTTTTGGTTTTTAAATTTCTATTATATTATATTTTTCTTATGCTACTGCTTTTTATAAACATACTTTATATTATATTTATCTTTATATATTTGTATCTATATTTTAAGTATTTTCTTTTCTCTTTATGTCATTATTATGTTTGCATGTTATTGTTTTTTTCTCTTTAACTATCTATATATTCTGATTATGTACACTTACCTATCTATTGTAAAAGCCCTATAGGGCGTTAATTAATAAATAAATAAATAAATTATCATCATAGGCTATCCCTCGTATTATAGCAAGACTGTCCCTTACGCTTATGGGTTCTCAGGTGACGGAAGAGTCTCATCCTGGATTTACAAGATCGGAAGCATCTTGAACATGGAAAGGCAACGGCTGCAGGCTAACTTCCGTGCCCTGTTTGCTCTTTTTTCTCTTTTGCTTACTTATCCTGTTTCTACGGTCTTTTGGAGGTTCGCTTTCAGTGCTGGGAATGTGATCTTAAACAGAGCGTCTCCTAATGTGATTTTGTACCTTTGCACATTCTGATCTCGTTGTAATATAGATGTGAATGGATTCGTGTGAATGTTGCGCGCGCAGATGGCGCGTGTATCGGCTGCATATTTATTAAAATGTAATTGATGATTTGAAGAGGTATTTGATTACAATGATTTTGCTATTCCGTCTTTTTCCGTATTTGACTGGTTTCAGGGATTCTGATTCAGGCATATCAACATCAAAGATGTCGCTGAATAACGACAAATTTCATGCTTATTTGTGATATAAGTGCCTTATATTAATTTAGATTTAGAGTATAAAGATAATACGAAAGGCCTTATAATCTATGATAATAATATGTGACCGTATTAAAAGCGTACTTGAAAATTTACGAGAAAGAAAATGATTAATAAAACATTAAATTACGTATATTTAATTTCAACAAGTGCTTATAAAAGCAATTAGAATTTTGACTTATAATAAAAATACGGCCGCCATTACTGAAATTGATAGAAGAGGGTTTCTGATTGTTTAATATTAATGAATAAAGGATTTCAAAATTAATTTCCCATGAAATTAAAATGTGTCCGCATAAAAATAATTCTAACCGTTCTAACACGCGTATTTCGAATGAAATAATTCTGTAATCTCAGGCATTATATTTCTCTGTGCACGTTCAATTTAACTGAACCTTCCTTATCTATTATAGATAATTGTATTATATATAATTTTCATTATATATAATACATATTTCCTTATCCCTTATTCATAGGCTTTCATCTACGTATAATATTATGTTTATGAATAACATTTTTTTTAAATTTTTGGAAAACCGAACTTTTATTTCACACACTACGAGTTACGCTTTGTCAATACTACAAATCGGGAGGAGCATTTTTCACATCATCAGGTTTAAGGCCAGCGCCACACTGCGCGGATCTTCCGTCGCGTAAAATCGGCAAAGCAAATGGGTTGACCGATCGTCCGCGCAGTGTGTTTCTTTCTTTCTTTCTTTTCTTTAAAAAAAATAGAGATGTGAACACGGAATACGTGTCACATCAATATTCTTATTATTTTCAAACTAAGCTAAACACTTGTGCTATGAAAATAGGACTAACTTGCTAGTCTGGAGTGAGGTTCGAACCTGTGACCTTTGGATCACGAGGCCAGTGTTCTAACCACAAGACCAACAAGCTACTTTGATAAGCGCATATTTTGCCGTACTCTGAACCAAGCAATATTGCCATTTCTGTATGCTGATAGTTATGTATTTTGACGTTTTACGATTGACAGGTTTCGAATGAATAAATTCAATCAATCAGAAGGCTCTAAAATGTAAACAAATGTTAGGTTATTCATAATTATGAATAATGAGCTTTCTAATTGATTGAATTCATTTATTTCAAACCTGTCTTCAAAATTTAAAACGACAAAATTGGCGGCGTTACAATGTTATAAAATGATTGCCAAGATACAGAAATAGCAATATTGATTAGTTCAGAATACGGCCAATTGTGTGGAAGTAAAAGTAGTGGCCCTCCGTTACGGAAGAGACGTGGCGAAAGATACGCGCAGTATGGCGCTGGCCTGTGAATGGTACCCACTGCTTACCCAGGACCGTTCTAAGGGTAAAAGCTTCCATATCGGTCCTACTCAATCGTCACCAGGTTGACATTTTTTTCAACTCCATGCAGGACCATGCTCCCTCGCTCGGGTCGTATAAACCTTTGCGAGGGGGCATGGCTGCAAACACAAACATTCACAGCCCCCGTCGTAAAATAACAATATAAGAAAACGAAGGTTTTCACAAGACAACTCCCACGGCGGCGGCGGTGGATGTCGGTTGCAGTTGAGAAAAAATGAAATAATAATTCACGAAAAATAAGAAGACCGCCCTCATTTGGGGATAACATAAAGAAAAAGGGGGACAATACGAAAATTAAAACTAAAAAAGAAAAGGCGACTTGCAGCCGCGAAGCCAACACCGGCAGATATCAATCTTCTAGCAAAAACAGCATCCAGCGGGAGGAGACTCTCCCACCGCAGCTATCATATTACCCCCGCAAGATCTCCCATCGAGAGACCCACACCTTGGTAAAGCTACTGAAGCATCCGAAATTCCTTTCGCTACTGACCAGGACTTCGTTCTCAGGCCGGCATCCTATGTGGTACTGGCCTAACTATTGACTCAGTTATAAGCAGTTATTTCATTAATTAACTAACTTACCAGTACGCCGTTTCCCTACAGGAGTAGGCAGAGAGCGCCACACTCTTCTGTCCTGTCTTGTTCTCACTACACGCCCCTGCGGTGCAATTATATATCTAGATGTTAATCACTTTTATAATTGAGGATAGTTTGAAGTCTCCTGGTCACGAAGAAAGTGCATTTAAAGTTTTTTTTTGTCACGAAACCTTCTGCAACGGGTAGTATTTCTCCAAAAATCTAACTCATATATTTTTTTATATTTTGTTCAAAAGCAGAACACTGAAGTATATCTACTCTAATGTCCTGTTATTGAATAGACGAAATATCAAAATTTAATAATGAACTTAAAAATCTCTGTAAAGTTTATTAATTGAATAGAATATATGCTGCATCATATTTAAAAATATTTAAACTTTTAATATTTAAAAATGATAATATTTTTAATTTAACTTGATGTATAAAATAGTACGCTTCGTCAGTCAATATTAATAACCTTCCGATATGTTCGCGTTTGAAATAGTTCATACTAAGGGGGCGCACTCCATAAAATTGGAAAAACTATGCATAGCTACAAATTCTGCTAAATATTCAAATCTAAATGATATTTTTATTTTATATTGAGTTTGCAGATTCACTTTTCGACATTTTTAATAACTTGCTTGATTAAGAAAAAAACAACATTTTTTTCATAAAACTCTTCGAGGTTTTTTTTCTTGTTCCTTGTGTTATATACTTTTAACAAACATTTTATACGATGATTAAAAATACTAAATACTATTTTAAAATTTATAACGAAATTTCGGGAATAAACGTAAAGTGTGTTTGCTTTTTGCGCTTATTGAAGTGATTTTTTTTACTTACGCTTTAACAGGCCAAGAGGCCCAATTACAGAAGCGAAACATATCACAAAACACCCACGCTTGAGTAAATCACATAGATTAATTGTGACCTCACCGGGAATCGAACCCAGAACCCTTGGTGTGAGAAGCCAGTGTCATACCCACTGGGCTACGAGGGCCGTTTAGTTCTTATATTATTGAAATTGGATGCTACGATGCCAAAACGACAAGGCAGAACTGTTACGCTTCATGAAAAAGACTACACATACAAAAAAAATCGCAAAAATATTGGGTGGAGGAAGTAGCAATCTATAGTAAGAAAGGTTTGCCAACGCTAAAAGGAAGAAAAAGTACAAAAACTGTCAAAAAAGATGAAATAAGAATTTCCAGACATGCTCTGCAGGACTGTACTCGAATATCAAAAGATATTAACACGGTCATTAAAGCTGCTGGGCTTGACATTACTTATAGAACAATTAGGAGTAAATTATTCAGGAATGAATTACGAGTAAAAAAAAGCCATGAAATGACATGAAACGGAGACAAAAATAGCTACAATATATAAGGACTGGACCTTGGAAGAATGGGGAAAAGCGAAATGGAATAATTAGACCAAAATTTACATTTTTGGGAGTGATGGAATCAGATTTATTCGTCGTCAAGGTGAAAATATCATACCAGAATACACCACTTTGACAGTGAAGCATCCTGAAATATCGTGATTGTAATGGGATGGGCTTGCGTGGCAAGATGTGGTTTTGAACAACTGGGAGTGGTAGAAGGCATGGTTATGGCTAAAAGATACGAAGATCTGACGCTGGAGCCAAAATTATTGCCTAGATCTAATGATTTGTTTCAGGACGACCGTGGTAGAAGGATGAAACCCCATGCCACACATTCAAACAGCATGAAATAGTTACAGGACCACCACATTGATATTCTTCTTCGGCCAGGGATCGATTTGGTCCTGAATCCCATCAAAAATTTCAAGTCACTAAAAATATTGATTTCTGGTCGCAACCCCAGGGATAAAAGATAATTAATTGAAGTAATTATTCGAGCATAGTTTCATGTCATCACACCAAAGATTGCAGACGTCTGATGGACTCCATAACTCGAAAAATTTAGCAAGTTATTTATTAAATCAAAAGGATTTTCGAGAAATGTTAACATTAAATGTTAATTTAAAATATTTTTCAATATATTTGTAATTAATAAATAATGTGTTTTATTTAAATAATTTTGGCATGATGTTATTTTATTCAGCATTTATGTTAATTAAAAAAATATGTTTATAAATATAAAATATAACAAAATGTTTAAATTAATTAGCTAATATAGTTTCAGTTAAACTCTAAGATGATTTTAAAATGTATGAATGAATATCTCATACAAGCAATTTTAAAAAAGTGTCTACACTGAAGTCCATCCACTACCACATATACATCATTTTTATTTGTTCTGATGTCGTGCATATGTTATAATAAAATTAAGCATATCCGTGTACAGAGAAAAAATGTTTAGTCGGATCGTACATATATTGCTTTAAGGAGTATTTATTTTTGGTATGTATGCAGCTTTTGAGCGCATGGTATTATCGGTACGACTATTATGATTTAAAATAAATGTTGTTACATTTATTTTAAACCAGGAAAGTCTTTTTCAGACACGAAGACAAACATAATGCCAAATATATTAAGAAATAAATGTCTATTATATGCCGATGATTTAAAAATTTATTCCACCATTCGTAGCCTGGAAGATAGTCATCTCCTACAAAGAGATCTGGACGAACTATCAAATTGGTGTAAAGCAAATAATATGTCACTTAATGCTAAGAAATGTTCATGTATTAGTTTCACTAATAATATTAAAAAAATAGAATTTGTTTATAAACTGGGTGACGTTCCACTCGCTAAAGTCGATTCAATAAGGGATCTGGGCGTCATGCTAGATTCTAAACTCACTTTTAGAAACCACTTTGATAATATCACAAACAAGGCATATACTATGTTGGGATTTATCACCAGAATTACTCAAGACTTTAAAAATCCTCAAAGTCTAAAAATTCTCTATACATCACTAGTACGAAGTATATTGGAATATTCGTCAGTTATTTGGTCACCTTATTACACAACACATATTACGAGAATCGAGAGAGTGCAGAAAAAGTTTCTACGTATTTTGTCATACAAAGCTGGTCAACACAATAACCTTCACAGCTACGAAGATCGACTTGCCTTTTTCAAGATGCACAAACTTGAGTCCCGACGAAAAATATCCGATCTCATTGTGCTACACAAGATTCTCAGCGGAGCTATTGATTCTCTCTGTCTATCTGATATAAATTTGCATGTTAAACCCCGTATAAGAAACCCGGAGTTCTTCAGAATAAGTCAGCACACTAATAATGTCGGTTACTTTTCTCCCATTACAAGGTTGTGTCGCACATATAATTTGTATTGTGCTGACCCTAACATTGATGCTGATATTCTTGCAGACACGTTATCTTCGTTTAAAAACTCACTCATACACAACATCCATTTTCTTAACGACGACATGAACCTATAGATCCATTAAATACTAATCGCACTACACTCAAACACAAATATATAATATACATAAATGTACATGTAAAATATAATTAATTACAAAAATACATGTTACTAGAGCGTGCCGAAGACACTTGTAATTGGGATAATGGGCATAGTCTTCACTATAATGTTTATTATCTGAGTATCATGTACCCATTATCCTGTTAGTGTCTCTAATAAATAAAAAAAAAAAAAAAAAATAAATAACTGATTTATTTAAAAAAAAATACTGTTTATATACAAATATAAACAGTATTCATAATTTACTCTGCGTTTATTTGTATTTTTAACAAATTTTAAACTGTCGGCTCCATCCATTAAGAATAACTTATTGTAACGCTGATAGACATTTATTTATACACTGACACATATATGCATATTATACATATTGACCCATTAACACCCAAAGAAAACTACACAGGAAATATTTTTTAATTGTTATTTATTACAACATACTGAGCAAAGAAAAATATTGGAAAAGGAAAAAATAAAAATAAAACATGTAACTTAGAAAATTAAGGGGTCATTGCCCATTGTAAACGCTCATGTACAGAGCAATAAAATATAACCGAGAACACGGAAGTTGAAAAATATTGTCTTACTGATAGTATCTCACATTATAGTAGTCTAAATATACATAATAATAAAAAACAGTCTAAATATTTTATTATTTAAAATAAAAAAAGGATAAATTAATTTTTCCTAAATAGACTTTTTTCAAATCCGTATTACGGTGATAAAAAAATGACATTTATTCACGCATTATTGCCAAATTTTATTTTTCTATATTTCACTTCTACCATATAGTTTTAAAGTAAGTAATTACTTCATGATAATTATAGAAAGAAAACATCAAATCACGCTTTGAAAAGGTGTACCTACACAAGCATGTATGGTGGGCGGTAATGGGTTAAGAATAGTAATACTCACACTAACCCAATTTGATCCTCAAAATATGTGGGGTATGAAAGCAAAGGCAGCAATATTAAAAAAATTTAATGCAGTCGTACAGGAATACTATATAATTTATAGTGTACTAAATTCAAGATTTTATAGCAAATATAGCAAATAGCAATATAGCAAATATATATTATGTACATAAAATCTAGAATTCAGTACATTTTAAATTAGGAATCCTCGGTGACTGCATTCAAAACTGATACAAATGAAGTCTTGGTATATTTTTTTACATTTTTTTTTTCATAAAAAAGTTAATTCATTTCTGATGAATACAATCTTTAGCGACAATAAATCCACTGTACATTTACAGTATAATCAAGTCCGTATCTAGCGCGTACCACTTGTTTATATAGAGGTCTGCTTAAAAATAACGTTTGATAAATATAGCAAACGTAATCGGCTTGAAAAATTGTTGACTTATGCGTAATGAAATATGATTGAAGTAATCTCGGAGCCTTTGTGCCCGTCGGTGGCGCCCGCGTGCGAGGTGTGCTCTATTGACAGGTTTAATTAAAAATGTATCAAAGGGAACAGAGGCCTTTATCTAAAGGGATGAAAAATATAATTGAAATAGCGAGGCATTACGGCGGCAGCTCGGTGCGGTCGAATGAACATGGGGAGTAATAATTACTTTTCGCAATAAACTAAATTACGACACCGTTCTCGATCTACAGGTGATAATATTTTGCATACTTGGTAGATTACTTTGTTAAATTTGATATTTAAGGTTCCGTCATAATCCTAGTAAGGCAAAAACAAAACATAAAAATTATAATTAGTTATGTTAAGTCGTGAAAATTGATATCATTTATATTTATAAATTGATTTTTTTTTCACATTCAGTCACTTACCATTACTCAGTCTTAACATTGTTTATTGCTTAATACTATTCATTATTTAACTGAAACTGGTTGCGGATATTTTATACGAACCGTATGTTTTTCCGAGAAACTATTCTCGACGTTTCGTTGAATTCTTATTCAACGTCATCAGGAGGACGACCTTTACCCGCGGAGGTAGAGGGCGGACTGATTACTACTTTCGAGGGCGTAAATTATATGCACTTCTTTTACAATAGAGGTCTCCTGTGTGCAGTATGTCCTAGTTACGTTGGCGGACTTTACTGCGACGTCTCTCAAGGGTTGAGTCAATGTCGTAAGAACAGGGCGCCAAATACTTGATAGTTTGTAACTGTCATCTGTATTGAAATTGGGATGTTTGTATATTTCAATGGACTCCCTCACTAATCTGATAATAAGATTTTTGCCTTGTCAAATCTGATGAAGTGACAGAGATTCCCTTTGGATGCATGTTCGCAGATTGCTGATATATTGGAGTTGTTGTTTTTAATTGCTTCAATGTGTTCCTCCAATCGTGTAGCGATATTGCGTTTGGTTCGTCCTATGTAGAACGCCCCACAATCGCATGGCACTCTGTATATAAACACCTGGAAACTCGAACGAACGGTGTGTTAATTAATTCAAAATAATTTACTTAATATCTTATCTAACTTTGTTTTTAAAATCTGTGAATCTTTTTAATTGGTCTATGAAATGAATACTATACTTTTACATTATATGTTTGAAAAACTGTTAAGATTCCTTAATAAATAAATAAATAAATCTTAATAAATAAATAAATAAAATAAAAATAAAACACAAATTACTTTGTTTTCACCACTATATTAGATTAAAAAATCTACATGTTTCTAGAACAATGTTCTCTTCATCAGGATTATTGTGTACTAATCTTAAAAGTTGAAACAAGCAAATATGTTACGGTGAATGGGCGGTTGAGGGGGTAGGTGAGGGGAGGGGGGGGTTCGAGGTGTTGATTATTATGGGTCATTTGGAATGTTAAGTGAAAAAATATTCAAAATAGGATTATGCAAAAATTTCGTCTGTGTATTTATTATATTAGACTTAATATTAACATTTTTCCTAATTTCGAGTATTTCTAAATTATTTATTTGAGGTATCTTATAGTTGAAATGTAAAAATTTTAAGCCTGTGTTAATATCAAATGTATGTTCAATTTCTATTAAATGTTTTGCGAAATCAGAATCAATATTGCTAGTTAATGCTTTGATATGTTCTTTAACCCTAGTTTCAAAATTTCTTTTTGTTTTGCCAATATAAAAATTATTATCGCAATCGTTACAATTAAGTCTATATTATAGACTTAATTGTAACGATTCCGATAATTTACACAATAATCCTGATGAAGAGAACATTGTTCTCGAAACATGTAGATTTTTTAATCTAATATAGTGGTGAAAACAAAGTAATTTGTGTTTTATTTTAATAATAATGTCACCACAAAGTTGAAGCCTTCATACAGAAGAAGAAAAAATATTCTTCGAACAGTTAAATAAAATAATATACTAATTGATAATAAATAAGTGAATTTTTTTTAATTTTTTGCCTTTATTTTTCAAAAATTTTACAATAAAATAATATTTTAATAAGTACTTTATTAAGCGCCAATAAAAAATATCATCTCCTTGTAATTTAATTAAGTTAGTATAAAGTGTTCATTTCATATAGTAGTTTGCATAACAGCTCACTATATATCTTTATATATAGTGAGCTGTTATGCAAAAATGAAGATACTTCTCACTTGATAAAACCTTATAATCTCATTCCCGATGATGTTATCTGATTTAAGCGGGTAAAAATTTTTTGGGTTATCCATTCAGGAGTGAAGAATGAACAAATCACAAAATAATGTAGAGCTGATCATAGCGCTGTGAATAGAATAAAAACGGTCACCGTGTGGTTTAAGAAAAAACAAAAGCACGGGTAGTTTGAGCATGTTGAGCGAATAAATGAGGAAAGAATGGGAAGAAAGATATATTACGCAAGTATTGACGGTGCCAGAAAGAGAGGGCGGCCGCGAAAGACGTGGCTCTCCAACCTCTCTGCCTACCCCTGCTGAGAAACGACGTGATGTTAAGTAATTAAATAATAACTATGTAAATGGCTTGTGCGTATATAATAAAAAACTTAAGGTGTTTGTGTAAAAGATTATGTGTTTAATTTAATATGTAAGTTATTGCGTCCAACTTTAATTTTTTTCGCTATTGTTTTCATCGATTGCTTTGTGTTAGTATTATTTTACAGAATATTTTGAGTATCTTCAAATTTTAAAGTTCATTTTTTTCATGAACACAATACTGGATTTTATCCCCAGGAGGACATCATTAATCAATACACATATATTATAGATGTCTCATAGAGAATGATGGCTAATGAATGGCTATGGACACCCAAAAAGACTTTCATACCTACACTCCCATATAAAAAATGAGTTTCGTCTCTTTGAGACGTCTATAATATATATTGATTAATGATGTCCCCTGAAAAATCATTCGTGTGTATGAGACATCTATATCTTGATTGTTTTACACGTTTGGGAAACTAAAAATGTATATTAAAAAAGCATTAAAAATATATAAAAAAAACAGGAATTTCAATAAAAAAAATCACGCGTATATGTTCCGAAGATAGAATGCCATCGGTTTTTAAAAATAGGTTTCACATTCCGTGTTCCGTGAAATTTCAGAAACTATAGATAGAAACATGACGTGGGCATATGGGGTAGCGAATAGAAGGGAGTTTTATTTATATAATATTTAAAATGGCCTTATTTATGTCATTTTCTATCCAATTTATCTAATAAAAATTTAGATGTCTCATTACGAACGGCGACGTCTGTATTGCTTAAAGGGAATGACAAAAATTTCGACCACAGAGGGCGGTAGCAAAAATACAACTGACATACGAAACAATATATGCAAGTTAAACGTTAGTATACACAACTTCATGGGTGGAAATTCAACCGTGAAATTGGTTAACGTTACATTATGTAAAGTGATCACAATGTGACGTTCAGCCGAATGACAGGTCGTAAGCCCCATGAACACCCAAAAAGACTTCTATACCTACTTTCCCATAAAAAAAAATAGTTTCGTCGTGTCATTAATAATTAATAAAAATGAACCTTGTTTTCATCCCTTTTGTATTGAAAAATATCAACATGTTTCAGAGCTAATGGCCCCTTCGTCAGTAACAAATTAAATTCAAAAATCGAAGTATAGACAATCAAAATAGTTTTTTTTTTTAATATTTTGATTGTCTATACTTCGATTTTTGAATTTAATTTGTTAATGACGAAGGGCCCATGAGCTCTGAAACATGTTGATATTTTTCAATACAAAAGTGGTGAAAACAAAGTTCATTTTTACTCCCTTTCTTTTAACTCGTAGCGTTTGCTTGTCTTATCGTCTTCTTGTCTGACGAAAAAACTTTGGATCCATTTTAAACCCCTTTCCCGTGATCCAATCGAGCTGAAACTTTGCAAGCAGACGCGTGGCGACGCTCAAGAAGATCTATCAAATTTTCGTTAAAAAAATAAATAAATTTTTGGATTTTTCAAATTTTGAATGACTTTTTCATACAACTTATTAAGTTGTATGAAAATATTTCAACGCTTCTGGTAGACGCGAAACCTGATTATAGTATAATTTTGGATTTTCGGAAATTTTTTATTACTCCCTTTCGTAGCGTCGCCCGGCCGAAGCCCAACGCGTAGGTTAAGCGAAAAAAAAAGTTTCAACTAGTAAATGAGAAAGGGAGTATAATAAAAACTTGGTTTTATGGGTTACTTTTTTATCTTTATTTAATTTTTTCATTCGTCGTCATCAGCCATTGTGCATCTATTCTTATGCACAGGTGTCCCTAAAAATCGCATGCAAGGCCAGTACTTCTCTTCAGCTAGTCAGCCCACTGCGTTTGTGGCGTATCTCCACTTCTGCTACGAGTTCCGGATCTTTTAGGTTCATCACTCGTCTGTAGGTGTCGTTATATGACCCGCACGGTCCCAATTCGGCTTGCCATTGAATAATATCGCCAACGTTTATTTTGATTTTGTCTCTGTCTGTCTTCATCTCAGTGAGATGAACAACATTATACTTTCGTAATTTTTTGTGTAACAATCAGTTTTGATATATTCTGCACTGTAAAAGCCTTGCATCCTTGAATGAACTGATCATATAAGCCTTTTCGGAGATGTTGATGTATCTTCTTGTTCATAAATGTCTTTTCAAACGCTGATGACGCAATTTTTTGTGTCATTTAACATAACACTTAATTTTTCTACATTATATTATGAGTGCATTGCATAAATTTGTAACCAAATCTTAATCGGGGTTCGATATTGAATATTCGTACATTAATAATAAATATGATGACGTCGACGCCATTCTCATTATTGGTCGTGACCGAATGCGCAAACCCACATTATAGAAATCAGAATTCCGGAATTATAGGTGCAAATCAGGCCGGCAGATTTTAAAGAAATAGCCAAGGCACAAACCTCTTTGTTTGGCGCAAAATCAGATGAGGTTGCATTTATGTGTCACGGTAAATAACGCATATATATAGTTTTCAACATTGAGAAACAGACAGGTTGCATTTATGTGTCACGGTAGATAATATAATTTTCAATATTTATTATTATTATTATTATTATTGATAATGGGCAGGCAGCTTAAGCTGATAGGCCCATATCACTGTCTCTCATTTGAATATCCAGCCTATTCTTAAATTGGTTGACACTGGCTGCAGACACAACATCCTCGGGCAAACTGTTCCACATATTGACCACTCTATTGCTTAATGCATGCTTTCTTGGGTTACACGAGAACCGAGACTTGTTCAACTTCAGATGATGTCCTCGAAGGCCCACATTAGTGTTAAATGCAAACATATCTGTCATATTAGGAATATTGTAGTAGCCCGATAGAATCTTGAATGTCTCGATGAGGTCACCTCTTGCTCGTCGCTCCTGAAGAGTGGGCAGTTTCAATACTCTCAGCCTTTCCGCATATTCCAGGTTTTTAAGACCCAAGGGCAATTTTGTGGCTCGTCTCTGAACATTTTCCAGTAAAACTATATCTTTAACAAAATATGGATTCCAGATCTGAGAGGCATATTCGAGGAGAGGCCTCACATACGTCTTATAAATAGTTGTGAATAGTGGTACTGTCAGATGTTGGAATGATCTTCTCACTAAATACAAAATAGAGTTAGCCTTCTTAACCACACTCGCTACGTGCTCACACCATTTAAAATCCTTGGTAATAGTAACACCCAGATCCTTCTGCGAGACCACTGACTTAATCAGGCTTTCGTTTAAGGTATACTCAATATTTGGGTTATTCTTGCCGACATGGAGAACACAACATTTGTCAACATTAAGACATATGAGCCACTGCTTTGTCCACTCCGATAATTGATTTAAGTCTCTCTGTAACACCTCATGGTCAGTAAGGGGGTTACCGAAATATTTTGTGTCATCAGCAAAGAAACTCACAGTGGACTGGACAGCAGCACGAAGATCCAAAATGTATAAAATAAAGAGAATTGGTCCCAGCACACTCCCCTGTGGAACTCCACTTAAAACTACTTGCGGTGCAGATAGAGAGTCACCCACTCGGACAGCAAAGGAGCGCTCAGTCAAAAAGCTCTTAATCCATTGAAGTAGTGAACCACGGATTCCTAGATGTTCTAACTTAGCGATTAATATATCAAGTGGGACTCTGTCAAAAGCCCTGAAAAACATATTTTACGGAAAAACTTGCCGCGGCAGCAAAGCGCTAATCGGTGAAGCCTCCTGGAAGTCTCTGGCTCTGCCGTTATGGAAAGCTTAGACGGTTCAACAGTTATCCACGAGTTTTATGTCGTTGAGAGGCATTACATTTCATTTCTTGTTCAAAATTCAAAGATTCTTTTTATCAAACTTCTCAAAAACTTTTCTTTTTCTAACTTTGTTACCAATCTGGAATAATTAGAACTATCTATCGCAATACAGAACTTTGAGTAATCCGTGCCTTCACGATAATATGTGAACACGAAATAAAATATATCTATTTAAACTTATATAATTTTTAATTTTTCTTTTTAATTAAAAAAATATGCAAAATTACTTCTTGTAGAATACTATTCTATGGAGAATTATGTTATTTAAATACGTAAAAAATGTAAGCAATGCAAACTAAAATTGTTTTTTTATTTGAATATTTTTTTAAACACGTAGGTACCTATGTACCATATATTTTGAGTGAACAAAGTCGCTCCGTGAAAGTAAGTATTTTCAAGGCCACCCCTTAACACTGTCCGCCCTTAGGCAAGATAGAAAACGCCGCCTTTAAATTTCAACAAACGCAAAAGTTAATGTGATGAATTAATTTTTTATAAGCTTTTATGAAAGCTTTGAACACAAAACCATTTTTCCATGTTTTCTTTTAACATTTTTGTAGTAAATTCGAATGTTCCAAATCCTGCAGTTTGAAATTGAAGTTTTGTATTGAAATTGAAATAAATTACCCTCATATTCATTACAAGAAAAAACTTCTATAAACTACTTTTTATTGAATTCTCAACACGTTTCGGGGCCAACGGTCCCTTCACGAAGTGTACTAAAAACTAAAATTCAAAGCATAAATTTTTCAAACAAAGCGACATTTTTTATAATGTATAACATAACTAGTATTGTATGAACATTAATTAATTTTCAAAAATGTATGCATTTACTCATACATATGGGAGTTGGACAAATATTTAAGAACTAATGTGAAAATAAATTTAAAAGGTTTAAACTTGCAAAAAGGAGTTGGTTATTTATAATATTTTATTTGTTATCATCATTTTCTTATTTACTAATTTTTTACTTTATCTAAGTAATCCTATGTTATTTTCATGTAATATTAGGTCCTTACATATGAAATTGGCGTTTAGTATGGGAGGAACATAAAGCCGATTTTTTTTTAGTATAATATATTTATTTAATCAAAGTATGTACCATTGCTATCTATGCACTTTTGCCATCTCATAGGTAGTTCATCGATCCCTTTACTAAAAAAACCATTCGGACGGGAATCAATAAAATCTTTGAAGGCGGTTTGGACTGCCCCATCGGAGTTGAATTTTTTCCTTTGCAAGAAGTTATCCAAATTTCTAAAAAAATGGTAATCTGTTGGGGAAAGGTCCGGAGAGTACGGTGGATGTCTTAGACATTCCAATTGAAGCTCCTCTAATTTGGTAGCCGTCTATTGTGCAGTGTGTGGTCTAGCGTTATCATGAAGCAGCAGTGGCCTAGAGCGATTAACCAGCCTCAGTTGTTTAGCAGCTAGCTTTTCCATCATGGTTTGCAGTTGCTGACAATAGACATCTGCCGTAATCGTCTGGCCAGATTTAAGAAAGCTGTAGTGAACGACACCAGCACTAGTCCACCAAACGCTCACAAGTAACTTTTTTTGAGTCAATTTTCGCTTGGGGCATGGTTTGGCTGGTTCGGCAGGGTTCAGCCATTGCGATGAGCGCTTCCGATTATCGTACAGGATCCACTTTTCATCACAGGTAATGATTCGATTTAAAATCCCTTCATTATTGTGCCGGTTGAGTAATGCAACGCAGCAGTCAACGCGCGTTTGTTGATTTGCTTCACTCAATTCGTGAGGTACCCACCTTTCCAGCTTTTTCACCTTACCAATGTGCTTCAAGTGGATTAAAACAGTTTTATCACTAACACCGCAGCCTGCAGCTAACTCGGATGTGGTTTGCGATGGATCCGCTTCCACAATAGCCTTCAATTCTTCATTATCAACTTTGGTTTCCGGCCGTCCACGAGGCTTGTTCTGCAGGTCGAAATTTCCAGAACGAAAACGTTGGAACCAAAAACGCACTGTGTTTTCTTTTGCGGCACCGTCGCCATACACATCATTAATCCTTCGAGCCGTTTCTGCAGCACTGGTGCCACGGTGGAACTCGCACTCGAAAATAACGCGATATTTCAAGTTTTTCATTTTGTAAACTGAGTGACGCAAAGAAAAAAACAATTGAGGAAAAAACAAATGAATTATAAATTTCAAAACACAAATACATGAGTAAATAGCTGTATAAATTTGGATTTGGAATTCCTAACCAAAGAGAAGATATTTGAGATCAAATTTGTCAGTACGGCAAAACGCCAATTTCATATGTAAGGACCTAATATTTCTAAACCCATATTTCTAAACCCGTATCAAAATAATGGTTTGTTTCCAAAAGAAGGGTTAAGAAATCGTACATTTACAGAGTTTTTTCTTGTTCTTAATATAAATAATGTCATTTTGTAGTTATTGGAGTCTAGTCATTAATTTATATATTGTGGCCAATAGTATGGGTCATCCAGAGTATTTTTTTTCTCTTGCAGATACTTCGTTTCATGAACCACTAAATCCCCGTTGGTTGAGCGCAGTTTCATACTTGAAGTTCCGAAATTATTATTATGAACAGGAACCCACTTTATATTATTATGTTATAAAACAGGTTACAAGGAAACTCTGGATTATATTGAAACTAATTGTTTTCGAACAATTAGGTTTCTGAAATAGAATAGACAATAGCTTGCCACGTATTTCACGTACCAACTCATTTGTGCTTCGATCACGTAGTCAAATTTGGATTTCTCCGTGAGCTCTTTGAGTTAAGTTGAGCATTGTCATCATGGCATCCGCGAGTTTGGCACTCTTACTCATTACAAGCAATTCTAGCAAACTTTCTCCTGAAGATGTTGTGGCATATTTAGTGGCCAAAGTTTGCCCAGCCTTTCACCGACAAGCAACCGCGTTGGTCGGTGTTTTTGGGGTATTTTGCCGTAAGTGTACGATTTTTCTGCCATGGAAACCTGAGAAGATTTCTAAAATTATTGATTGCTATATAAAACTGTGGATCCGAAACAAGGGGAGAGATAAAATAGGCACACTTACCCAAACACACTATAACCTCATATACATGATATATATTTTTTTATGTTACTTTAGTATACAATACTTTATCAAATACAAATATTTATTTTACTATATATCTACTTACTATGTTTTGTATCTGCATGCCATTGTAAACTATTCCTGTCTCAACATTATTTAAGTGAGCTAGGCATAGTCTAAGCAAAATTTTAATTAATAATTAACTTAAATAGAAATAAACAATCAAACAAATAAGAACTATAACGAGACCTTATCTATTAACGATAAACTGGATATACTTGTGGCTTTTATAGAGGACAATTTTTGTAAATTCTTGATATCTTTTAATTAATTGCAAAAAAACATTTTTGGGTATACAAAAATAGTATTTTACACATTTTATACGTTATTAATGTGTTTATTTAATATTCTACGTGATAAAGAATTGTAAAAAAGTGTAAATTTAAATATTTCTTCGAGTATAAATAATCTACACAATATGATTATTAAATGATGTGAAAATATTGATTTTATTACCTTTGTCTGGAAGGTTCTATAAGGTTCTATAAGGTTCCAGATAAACTTCTACATATCTCAATATTAGACTAAAAGAATGCAGTCGTTGTCTAATCTGTAATAAATTTTCTGAATTTCGAACCACACCATGGATAATTTTCATTATTTTTATTTATGTACTATTAAACTTCTCCATCCCATCGCGCGTAAGAGTAATCAAATGAATGAATTTGAAAATATAGAAATAAGAAGGAATTCGAGCTCCGGTATGAATTTTCTTGATATTATCACAATAACCAACTCTTTTCCTCTCAATATTCCCGTTACAACCATTGTTCCACCTTACACCAGCAACTAAGACTCCTTTTGTCAGTACCTCATTATAGCTCAACCACAATAAAAGACCATTCCCTAGCTTTGTCCGGTAAGAAAAAAGCGGGGGGCAAAGTTGCCTGGCAAGTCCTATTACAAGCTGATATTCCAAATAAATATATATTTTTTAGTTTAAAAACGGTTACTTACTTACCAAAAAAACTTATTTTGTGTTCATTTATTGCATCGTAACAACACACATATTTTTTGCGCACATTCTTTTGAATGCGGTCTAGCTATAATCATAAGTGTTCCCGCCTAAACTAAGTTTTCTATATTTGAAAGTATTTCAAATATAAAAAAAACCTGTCGATGAGAAGTTCCGTCACTCTCAAAACGACTAGTAGATATATATTATTTTTTTGTATTATTTTTGTATTATTTCTTTATATTATTATATATTATACTTTGTATTATTTCGTATTATTTTGTATTATTTTTCTTATTTTGTTATTTTACCTTTTCTTTGTTCTTGAATTTATTTATGTATTTTTTTTATGCAATAAAGACGTATCTAATGGTGTCGGTCTGTGAATGGTTTTGTTTTTGCGGCCGTGCCGCCTCGCACCGGTTTATACGACCCGTGCGGGGCAGCACGGTCTTGCATTGTAGCTAAAAAAATGTCAACCTGGAGACGAATGAGAAGGACCGATATGGGAGCTTTTGCTCATAAAACGGTCCTGGGTAAGCGGTGGGTACCATTCACAGTAGATATATATTGTATAATTAAAGTAATGTATAATAATTAAAATAAATTAAAACAATGTATAATTGAGTAATAACATTGTTCTACCCATTTTGAGTTTTATTTCATCCATTTTGAATATCACCATATCATGAATCTCTACAGAGATAATGACGATTCCGCCAGTACTATAAATCTTATTATCAATTTTGTTTTTAAGTCGATTGTCCCAACGAACGAGGCAGTAACTCAAATAAATCGATTTTTCAGGGGGACACTTTTAAGTTTCGAACCGGATTTCTAATTCTGTTTTGAATCTTCTCAACATTTTTTTTTGTGTGAGTAGGTAATAATAAGACGATCTTACTAGTAATTGAGATATTCTATTATAACAGTAACTTAAGTTATTTCGTTATTACATGGTAGAAAAATGGTTAACCGATTTACTACTTTTGTAAAATTCATATTTTTATCTGTTAAATATTGCATTTGAGATACTGCTGTCTTTACTGTAGGTAGGCAATCATGGCCTAAACCTAAAAATGATACTAATTCAAATACCTAAAATATTGAATTACCGCCTCGTTCGTTAGGGCAGTCGAAGTGTTTCTAATTTCTTAATCACAAAAGGCTGTGTTTTTCAAAGTGTTATTCTCTCAATCTTATTTTATATTTGTACTTTATTGTCACATTAGGATAATATATAAGGGTTACTGTTGAAAATCTGTATGTTGTATAATAAAATTGAATGTTTTATATTAATACATGAATTGAAAGGATAAAAAAGTGTGTATAGCAAATAAATTCAATGTTTCCGATATCGCTTTAATTCTGTCGTCATTGAGGTACAGATAGGGTGCCCACGTTTGGTGTTTTTAGGGATGGGTTCGGTTTAATCAAGTTACTGCTACCGTCCAATTAGTTCCGGTACATTAGGGGTTGAAAAAACCCTTTGTTTGTGACGAAGCCGCCAGCGCAGGGTTCCAAATTTGGTTCGAAGCCTCCTTTGACGGTGAACGTATATTTGGACTTGGTTTATTTTCAGACAGCATCTGGCAAGGGCCAGCAGGGCTGACCACCGATGCATGATATTTTTATTACAAATTTGTCCTTTGGAAATGATGCTGGGAACATTGTTCACTCAGTAAATCAAAATTCAGTACTTTGGACAAGTACACTTGTACGGTACGGTCAATTTTCATACGATTCGGACACGTTTTTGAGTATGTTTCGTCTGGATCTACAATAATTAAATCATGACAATTTTTTGTACAATTACTCTTCGGGGTACGCAAAATATAGTCACCATCCTCCCTTCCTGACCACCTCTCTCCCTTCCCGTGATATATTTGTTTATCCATTCATTCCATTCAATGCCATTCATTCCACATTTTGCATCGTTATCTCCTATCCCAAATCACATTGAAACCACAAATTATTCAGCGCCAAGCGTAGGTACCACCCCCTCCTCCCCTGGCTACCCCATCATTTCTCTAAATATAAATTTCCACATTACATTGAACCGGTATATTTCTATTTAGAGCCTACGTAAAAACAAAAGTTACTCAAAAACCTGAAAACCTGTCTTAAATTATATCCTCATACGAATCCCGGATGATGCCGAATATGGACCGCAATTAATACGTAAATCATCAAAAAATCTAAATAGATAAAATTTTCTTTCGGAAAAATACAGCTACTATTGGTGTTTCGTACTGGATTCATAGAACAAATCGGACGAGATGTATATCTCTTTCCATTTGAAAGACAATCGAATTAGTATGTGTAAATAACATAACGTATCGCACGCACGGCTTACACATACTAATTCGACTGTCTTTCTTCTTTCTACTAATGATTTTCTAGCTTTCAGCTTTTGCTGCATCGCCATAGAAAATCATTCTACTGAATGATTTTGTATGGCGATGGAAAGACCTAGGTTTCGTTGCCAGGGGGTCCACATCTATGGTGGAAAATATAATAAAAGATTTTTACTAATGGAAAATAATTAGATTTTTTTAGTGATATATTTACTTTATTTTAGTTATCAAGAAACTATGTGTTCTAAAGCAACCACACTGATAATAAATATGTCATATATTATAAAGTTGTCTTTTAAAAGCGTAGAACTGTTTTTCATATACAGCAGAATGATTTTAAATATGTTACAATGAATTTCGTGTTAAGTTCCGTGTCTGCAAGGTAGAAGAGTTCGTGCAATCACAAGCGATGGTTTGGGGCGATGTGCAAGATTTGTCTCGTAGCATTTAAAAGGTTACATAACTTTTGGCGCCTTTTCTCCACAGTGATAGACAGAGACAACAGAATTAGCAATGTTGGAAGTTTCAGCAGGGCCGTCCTTCAATATTGGTATGCCATGTCTCGTATACTCGCCCTACATACTTTACATTTTCTTTACCTTTCCTCGCTCATCCTATTCCTATGACCAAACTGTCTCAATGATTCTTTCTTTTTCTATCTACTTCGCTGTAACCAACAGCCATGGTTGAAGTTGTATAATTAAATGCCGTATAAAAATGCACTCTATAAAACACAATTTTAATGAAAGTTTTTTTATACAAAAATGTTAATTACAACGTAAAATCTTTTCACTTAAAAATAATAATGTCGCATTGTTTATTATTAGCATGACATGAAAAGAAGTTGGAGTGACTCAAAATGAAAATTTAACCGGAATGCCCGACGTTTAGCGAAATGTCAGCACCCCTTTACGACCCCTCAGAAGTAGGGGTGACTTCAGATCTTTAATATTTTTCAATTACTGCCCCCCTATGCGCTGCCGACAGTTCATCGCTTCGTTATGAAAACATGACGCCATAAATAAAATTAAAAAGAAAAATACTCGAAAACGAAACGCTATCCTTACGTTTGCGACTGTTTAAGAAAACGATTATTCGTTGTCGGGACACAATGCCGACAGCATTTCTAGAATATTGAAGCCTCAAAACACTTTTATGAGCCGTTAAACCGAAATAGTAATCTTAAAATATTCATCTCCTACAATTTTTTCTTTGATATTTAGATTCATAATGTATATTTTCACTCCAGTTTTAAAAATAAGATGGTGAATTGAGCTACATGCGAACTTTCGTCTCAGGAAATGAAGAGTGCAAAGCCTAGGTCAGCAAGTACTTAGCTTCATGAAACCTGAATATTTCTTTATCGTATTTGTTCATCTATGGAAATTTTTATTTTTTAATAATATTTCGAAATTTTCGTGATTAACTTTGTGGAAGTTTATTGTAAATAACTATGAATAAAACACAACGTTGTTTACTTCACACAATGTGTGAAGTAAACAACGTTGTCTTTATTTATAGTTAAATATTTTAATATTTTTTTATTATTTAATATTACATACCTACAATTTATTAATTTTTTTCTACTTTATTAAAAATTTAAACAAAAACGTATTTTTATCGCTGTACCTCTTCAAAAAGAGACTTACTATTATGCTTAGAGAGACTTACACTTTTATATAATTAGATATTTGGTACAGATACATTTAAAAATATATTTGTTGTTTAATTGTGATTTTGTAGTGTTTATTTGATTTCTTTTTTATTTGTTACTCTAAAATTAAAAATAATTCGACCGATTCAAATGGCTCCCCGTAAAATAAATAGGTAGATACCTACTTTAAGCTAAACATATGATTTACATACCGACACAAAATTTTAATTATAGAATGCCAAAATATGTCAAAAATAAAATTACACAGATAAACAAAAGATGCACGTAATACACAAAATAAAAGAAATGCACAAAACTGATTATATTTCATAGTAATAAAATAATACAATAATCTACCGGAGAATACAATAATCTATATACGTAATTTTTTTTATTTATTTATTTATTTTACGCTTCAACAGGCCAGGAGGCCCAATTACAGAAGCGAAATACATCACAAAACACCCAGGCTTGAGTAAATCACATTGATTAAATTGTGACCTCACCGGGAATCGAACCCGGAACCCTCGATGTGGGAAGCCAGTGTCATACCCACTGCGCTACGAGGGCCGCCATGGTAATGGTAGAATAATTGTATCGTTGACTAAATAAAAACATATAAGTAAATAAAAAACAAATTCTTGAATAGCCTTCTGGTGATCTTGCAATATAAATTTCGATTTTAAAACGATATGAATGAAATTTGCACATCTTTGAATATATTTATGAATAACGTAAAGTCTTGAATTGGTTTATTCTAAAGTGCACCATTACTGAGATTGTAACATTACAAACTCAAAGAGATCGATTGGATGAGCAGAAATTATATTGGTCAAACATTAGAACGATCAAATTTAAAGCAGCCCATATGCGGTAAATATTATTTTGCAGCGACATGCAGTCAGTATTTTGTAGGTATAGGTCTTTCTATTTAAGAATTGCAATCGAATTAGTATGTCGTCGCTGTATACATAATAAATCCTATGTGCCGTTTAGTACATTCTGAGATGAACGAATCAAGTTGTCAATTTTTCATATAAATAATGGAGATATACTAAAGAAACATTGCCGTTCATCTGAAAAGTTTGCCTAGTAATTATTTAAAATATTTTTATTTGCTTTGAAACAATTAACGATTGACAACTTGAGAACTCAACAAATCCATTGATTCAATTTTAGGGGAATCTCCGATAATAGAGTGCGTGGGATACACGTAAACCGTGGCCAAACCGTAATTTGCGTTGCGTTCATTTATAAATAGTTTGTTTTTAATATTCGTGATGATATTCGGCGAATACGAATATTCGGTAAATATCTACTTTTCGACGAATACGAATCTTCTGGTTTGGTTCTTACGAATATTCGTATTCGTATTCATTGCATCTCACTAACTTCAACCCAAATATTTTTTTTGACAATTACGTGACGTAGGTACTTCTGCGCGTTACATAAATATTTTAATTAAAATAAAATCTTCGTAGAATTTCTCATAGAATTCCCAGAATTCTGCGAGAAGTTCTATGAAGATTTTTACGTGGGCACTTTCGTAGCACCGCCGCGGGCGTCTTGGTCCAGGGAGCTCCGGAAAGCATTCTTTCCTCTTGGTCAGCGCTAGCGGTGGAAATACATTTCTAGAACTTCGCTCCAGTAGTCCGAGCCATAAAAAGATTCGCCTTCGTGTGATTTCGTTAAGGCAATTCAACCTTAGAAAATTCTACAACTTTTAAGGGCTTTTTGAGTTTTTTTTTACGCTTCAAAAGGCCAGGAGATCCAATTGCAGAAGCGAAATACATCACATAACACCCGGGCTTGATTGCAAATCGCACAGATTAAATTGTGACCTCACCGGGAGTCGAACCCGGAACCCTCTGTGTGAGAAGCCAGTGTAATTTACATATTTTGTATAGTTTGCAAACGGAAAACATTTATTATTTCATTGACTGGCTGCTAACGGACTGATGCATGTATTCTATAAGATAAATTACAGAAGTCTCACACAGATGAAGCTATCTATATGGAAAACGTGTATGGAAACATGAAGAAACGTGTAGGCTGGCCTAGGGCTTATGACTTGTATGAGCTGACAACATTTTTAGCAATGCAATGCAACTGTACACAATTCCACTGTAAGAACATCCACACATTTTTGAAAGTTGTTTATTTGTTCTTAATCAATTTCTTTCATATATTCAAATGGACTATGCTAGAGTCTTCCCATGACATAGAATACACAGAGTGGTGTTTTGGTTATCCGTTTAGTACGTACTAATCTATAGAGTCCACCCATGAAATTACGGAATAAATCTCGTACATATTTGTAAAGAACTGCGAATCCTATTCAAAGCTCAAAGATGCAAGTTAAGAAGTATTGTACGGTAATAGTCTCTTATGGGTATCCTTTGTCCTGAAAAGAAGACATTTCTCTTTCACTAGTCACTTTTTTCTCTTCCTTTCAAGCAGACAAAATCATAATTTTAGTGATGCCTAGCTTACATCCAGGATTTTGTTCTTTTCCACTTCCACCAACATTTTGTCCTTTATACAGCCTTATGATTTATATCGCGTGAAAAATTAGGCAGTGCTGTAGGGTAGCAAATTAGTGGCAGATAATAAAAAAACGAGTGCGTGTACGCGCCTTAAAAGTTATACTTCTTTGACGTACATAAAATAAACAGCGCATCACCTCTCAAAACGCAACCGCATAACTAAAACGAAATAATAACTATTTGAATGTGATGAAGCGCGAAACGAACCAGCCGCAAGAACTGACATCTAAAGAGATATCCGCAGATTAAAAATCACTGTTCTCTTCATTCACCGCAGCGACGATATCCGAGATCTATTGGGAAGATTTTAGCATATGGCGGTAATAAAAACAGATCTATATATATTATATATATATATATATATATATATATATAATATATATATAGATATATTAAGTAAAATAGAGATGCGAACATGGAGAATACGTGTCACATCATTATTCTTACTATTTTCAAACAAAGCTTAACGCTTGTGCTATGAAAATAGGACCAACTTACGGTCTGGAGTGAGATTCGCGACCGCGATCTTTGGATCACGAGGCGAGAGTCCTATTAAATATCTTTGTGTGAAAACTTCCATCACATTTCGTTGTAAACTAAAATTTCACCCTAAAGAAGTAAAACTTCAAAAATGATTTACAACAAACATTAAAATTGCCGTGTTATATTTAAATATTGAAATATTTTTTAGGCAACATTAAGGGTAATTTTTTTGACATTGTCCGACAAAAAATATGTATATAATATCAGTGGGCAAAGTCAGTAAAATTATGTGTAAAAATTTGATATTAGGCGGCAATATTGCATTTTTAACGCAAGATGACAACACACCGAGTCGTAATATTATATTTAATAGTCGTAATATAAAATACAACATGATTTAAATGCTGAGAGAACATCTGAGTCATGAGTCATGATCATGAGTAAATCTACATAGTTGTTTCTAATGCTGTCAAATGTTCCACCAAAATAACCAAGGGTCGATGGTTGTGGGTGAATTAATTTATCAAATTTCGTAATATCAAATACAACATGATTTAAATGCTGAGAGAACATCTGAGTCATGAGTCATGATCATGAGTAAATCTACATAGTTGTTTCTAATGCTGTCAAATGTATCCACCAAAATAACCAGGGGTCGATGGTTGTGGGTGAATTAATTTATGTAATGAATTTATATCATTAAAAATCATTAAACGGTAAATAAAAGAGGGAGCGGTATTCTCAAATTTGCTCAACCTTCGGGGAACGGAAGATCGAAAATAGGAAAGCTGGAGTGAGGTAGAAAGTGACCCCAGACAAATTTGATTTCTAATAATGTAGAGTCCATTCAATTTAGGTAAGCCACTTGCATTAGTGTGAGTAATACCTCCTGTAACACGTAAATTGTGTAGTGGTATTCTTTTTTTAAAGCTATTCAATTGGCAAATTCAGTATCACCCTGGCAGTCAAGCGGAGCGGTCGTTTATTTGTTTAATATATATTTTTTTTAAATACGGTGACTGCAAGATCACGATACTGTGACCACAGACTTAAATCGATTTCATATAAATTTAGATGAGGATTCGGAGTCCGATACAGAAGACAATAGTTTCTTATTGATTAAAATTAATTATAAGATTTTGAAACCATTTATTTAGAATTATACCTGCTTATATATTATTTATTTAAAACTAACTATAATCCATCAAAAATGACGTACTTTTTTATATATTTTGGCCGCCAGTTAATGCTGAGAGATCAGCGCTATCAATAGTAGCGTCTTGATAACGTTAGTGACGGACATTATTAAAAAGAGAATTATGCTTTTCTTGCTTCTGGTAGCGTTGGTGACGTGTTACGTAGAGAATTATATATTTCGATTAATGATTAATACCAATGACATATGCGATATAGTAGAAGTAGGTAATGGATTCACTTATTAGTTTCAATTTTCAGTAAAGTGAAATATTCAAAAAAATCCAATTTAGAGTAGGTATTTTATTTAAAAAAGCATATACTCAATGTTTTCGTTTTATTTAATAACAATGTTGAAATCATATTTATTTTGAAAACGGAATGAGTTTTTTTATATTGCTTGTACCTATACTTCTTTAAGGTTAAAATAATATTTTCTGTGTATGTTTTCTGGGATATTCTGCCGTGTATATGTGACCTCTTTGGCCGACGTTTCGCATCCCATTGCAGGGTCCATCATCATGGCTGATGAGCTGATGGCTGATGCGAAATGTCACATATACACGGCAGAATATCCCAGAAAAAACTATACACAGGAGATTCTGAACGGCCGTGAAAACCTGAGAAAATTTTAAAAATAATATTTATATTTATTTTTTGCGTCTGTAATTTACTCAAAAAAGGAATGTTACGAGATTTTGTAGACGGACTGTTACTCACACTAATGCAAGTGGCTTTCCTAAAGTGAACGGACTCTACCTATAATAGTTTGAAAATGTTCTATAATATTAGGTCCTTACATATGAAATTGGCGTTTAGTATGGGAGGAACATAAAGTCGATTTTTTTTTATTATAATATATTTATTTAATCAAAGTATGTAGGTACCATTGCTATCTATGCACTTTTGCCATCTCATAGGTAGTTCATCGATCCCTTTACTAAAAAAACCATTCGGACGGGAATCAATAAAATCTTTGAAGGCGGTTTGGACTGCCCCATCGGAGTTGAATTTTTTCCTTTGCAAGAAGTTATCCAAATTTCGAAAAAAATGGTAATCTGTTGGCGCAAGGTCCGGAGAGTACGGTGGATGTCTTAGACATTCCAATTGAAGCTCCTCTAATTTGGTAGCCGTCTGTTGTGCAGTGTGTGGTCTAGCGTTATCATGAAGCAGCAGTGGCCTAGAGTGATTAACCAGCCTCGGTTGTTTAGCAGCTAGCTTTTCCATCATGGTTTGCAGTTGCTGACAATAGACATCTGCCGTAATCGTCTGGCCAGATTTAAGAAAGCTGTAGTGAACGACACCAGCACTAGTCCACCAAACGCTCACAAGTAACTTTTTTGGAGTCAATTTTCGCTTGGGGCATGGTTTGGCTGGTTCGGCAGGGTTCAGCCATTGCGATGAACGCTTCCGATTATCGTACAGGATCCATTTTTCATCACAGGTAATGATTCGATCTAAAATTCCTTCATTATTGTGCCGGTTGAGTAATGCAACGCAGCAGTCAACGCGCGTTTGTTGATTTGCTTCACTCAATTCGTGAGGTACCCACCTTTCAAGCTTTTTTACCTTACCAATTTGCTTCAAGTGGATTAAAACAGTTTTATCACTAACACCGCAGCCTGCAGCTAACTCGGATGTGGTTTGCGATGGATCCGCTTCCACAATAGCCTTCAATTCTTCATTATCAACTTTGGTCTCCGGCCGTCCACGGGGCTTGTTCTGCAGGTCGAAATTTCCAGAACGAAAACATTGGAACCAAAAACGCACTGTGTTTTCTTTTGCGGCACCGTCGCCATACACATCATTAATCCTTCGAGCCGTTTCTGCAGTACTGGTGCCACGGTGGAACTCGTACTCGTAAATAACGCGATATTTCAAGTTTTTCATTTTGTAAACTGAGTGACGCAAAGAAAAAAACAATTGAGGAAAAAACAAATGAATTATAATTTTCAAAACACAAATACATGAGTAAATAGCTGTATAAATTTGGATTTGGAATTCCTAACCAAAGAGAAGATATTTGAGATCAAATTTGCCAGTATGGCAAAACGCCAATTTCATATGTAAGGACCTAATATATATATATATATATATGTTATAGTTCTAACTACTTTGGGGGTAACCCGCGTCAAATTCTGGTCGTCAGGACCAGTCGTCTGCCGACGTTTCGAACAGATCTCACTGTTCATCTTCAGGGCGCCTTGTCGATGAGCTGCTTCTCCAAAAAGTGTACAATCGTTTGGGTCCGGAGCTCACCGTCAAGTGAAAGTTTGAAAAATTCTGCGTCAGGTGTTTGTGGAGGAGTGGGTTTCTCCAGCGTCGCCGTTAATGACTTTTGCTCGGCTTCTAGTAATCCGTATATTTACTTTACTATCGTCATTATACAATGTTGAAAAGGTTGGATTTTCTAATTGCTTCGGTGTTTTCATCGTGATTTCTGGTTTATTATTATTAATATTATTTGTATTAGAAATTTGATTATTGTTATTAAGAATGTTACTCCATGCGGTCGGAAGTCGAATGCTATCGTCTCTGTTGTTCATTATATTACTATTTCTTTTATTTATTTCAATTGCCTCTCTGTAGATTCTAAATGTTTCATTATTGATTATGATGCTGGCATGAGTATATATATATATATATATAGATATATATATATATTACATATATCTTTCTTACCATTCTTTCCTCATTCATTCGCTCAACATGCCCAAAGCATCTGAGCGACCCTTTTTTAATTCTCTAATTTTGCTAAGGACAGCTTTATATTAATTCAATTTTCAATTTAAGAATTCAATTGTTTGGGCAACAATGTTCATACTTTAAAAGCACGCTTCTGTTTATAACTAAGATGTTTCACAAGATATTAAATTATTCGTGACACATCCCTGATTACAGAAAGCATGCAACATGTTCATTTGTATTCCAATAAATAGACAATTTGAAGAACAACGAAAATTATTATTCAATTTTCATTAATTAGGGGAAGTCAGGACAGTTAGGTACAGTTACAATAATCTTTACATTTTTTTAGAAAATATATTTCCTTTTGAACATATCTTATAAGATAGGTATGTTCAAAAATATATAAAATATCTCTGATTATGTCCTGATTAGCCATACTTGACGGATAAAATTAATGGTGCTTTTCATGACGGTTAATTAGTCTAACCGACAATCTTTAATTATATAATGCTACAAACGCTAGTGGTAATAGTTTTTATTCAGCATTACCAGCAAGAAAAATGACATGCAGCATCCCACGAAATCTCATTTTGGTTATGAAATGCGACAGACGTAGACCTCTTTCCACTTAATCAAGGCAATTGAATAAGTATGTGTAGGTAAACCGTGACACCTGGTTGTGTACCAGAAAGCAACGTTAGTTTTATCTTATCCACAGTCCACCAAAATAAATGTCTATATATTTTGGCGGTCTATGGATAATAGCTATATATTTTCAACATTGAATTGAGCTTTACGAAACAAAAATCGTGACCGTGAAGCTGCTTCTATATAGCCCGCCGGGCCTAGCAGCAAGAAATCAGACATAACATATTGTTTTCTGCTAGTAAAGTGTCGATTACCTTAGCTTACGGTCAAGATATTATGAAAATCTATCAACAAAATAAAAAACAACGCAATACATATTTATAATTACAAAAATGTGACTTACGATCGAATAGATTTAGCTGACATATAGAAAGTAATTAAACATCCTATCTAGTAAGGGCGAAACAGATTGCCTTTGATAAGTATTATTTCAAAATAACTTTACTTATAAATAAGACAATACATTTTCATTAAGAATGATATCACTTGCTCCGATATCCCCCTAGTTAATATCGAGCCATTGACATGCGAGTATAAATATGTCGTACAACAATTTTGAAATCAGTTTGTTACATTGGCATCAAAGCTTTCAACGTTTTCCGCAACCCGACGCCATTTTATTATAAAAATGGGGGCCATTTTAAATGCAGTCTTATTTCTGACACTTTTCATCGCAATGAGCGGCTTCTCCGCCGCGGCGGATGTGAAATCTACGAACAGTTCCTCCGATGTGAAAATTGTGAATTTTGACGACTTGGACTTCAACAGTATCATGAATGAATGCAATGAAACCTTTCGGATTGATTTGGGTAAGAAATATGTAATGTAACAAAGCAGAAATATAGCAATATCCTTTATATACCTAAAGGATATTGCTTTAAACTCCAATCAAAATACAGATCTCGCAGCCATCTGGTTAAATTAGCCAGGTAATTGGACGCCTAGGCCGTTCATTAAACGCCGGCATCCAATTGGATGCCTAGGCCGATAGTTAATTTAACTAGAGTCACTCAACGATTAACAACTTGGCGTATTGAAAGTCAGCCCTTTGAAGATGACTGACCAAGACAGCCAAGTGATTCAAATCTAACCTAACCTAACCAAACATCACGAATTCATTAATATCCAATTTAACTAAATGACTACACGACGTTCTGCCATCTGGTTAAACGTTGCTCTCAATGACTTGGCTAGTTGTCCTTCAGCCATTTAATTGGATGCCGGGGTTTAATGAACGGCCTAGGCGTCCAATTACAGACGTACCACTATGAATTGGGTGCGAGGGAGGGCGTCCCTGTTGCGTAACAGAAGTTGTCAGGGTGTAAATTTATTACACAATACATAATGTACAGAATGTCCGGTGCCCGGTGTCAGAGCCTTTAATAGAAATTTGGTCGGGCAACACTGAAGAAACGAAACAGTAATAGCCGCTCAATTTGTCAACCTGTCAAACGGTAATATCGGTCCATTATTTGCTTTTTCAGCTTCGCAAAACTTTAATACTTCATTGGCAATTGTTCTTGCACCGTCCCTGACTGTTTTGGACATAATAATTCAGTGTATATTGGTAATCAAGATGTCACAGCTCACTCCTCAAATACGAGAATGCACTGAATGATAGGGCGAGAAGTTACCGTCAGGTGCGGGCGTTTTAGTTCCAAACTCGCCGCACGCCAATTTACGTTGAGCAAGCAATACCTGGCAAATTTAACCAGAGAGCTGCGACATGGATACCTCATCATCAGGGACGTGCAGTGAGAACAAGGAGCATGAGCATGGCCCCGCACCGGACCGATTCATTTAATCCTCATCAGCAGTGAGGATTAGTATCAGTAAAACGCCATTATGTCGCTTTCAGACCTACTGGAAGAGTTGACCAATGTCACCGGAATTGATCGAAAATTCCTCGACGCCACTCTCATATTCCTCTCGTACGAAGCATCAATGTCAGACTCTTCCAACTTTCCAGGATACCTGGCGTCCCTGAACGAGAGTGGCAGCTTTCCTGACGAGACGGACAAGACCCCCAAGGTGAGTGGCTCCACGGAAGAAGGCTTCAAATTGAACGACAAATGCAAGTCTGTTTTAAGTTTTAAACGAAGCGAAGAATAAACTAACTAGCTAACTTACCATCACGCCGTTTCCCCGTGGGGGTAGGCAGAGAGGATAGAGCGCCATACTCTTCTGTCCCGACACACAACTTTCGCTTCGTCTATATTCATACATCCTCGCATGCAAGCTCGACGGTTGTTCAGGCTTCTAACAGGACCATCTTCCAGTATCGGTTAATGTGGTCATGCCACGTCTTCCATGGTCGCCCTCTCTTTCTGGCGCCGTCAACACTTGCATCATTTATCTTTTTTACCATTCTTTCCTCATTCATTCGCTTAACATGCCCAAACCACCTGAGCGACCCTATTTTACCTTCTATGTATTATGCTACGATCAGCTTTACATTCATTCCTAATATCTTCATTCTTTACTCTATCATATATCTCTACCAAAAATACGTCTAAGGGACCTCATCTCCACTGCATTCAATCTACTTTCGTTCCTCTTCTGCCAGCTCCAGGCTTCACTTCCATACATTAGTGTCGGTACCAGAACTCCATTATGTACCGCTAGTTTTGCCTCGGTAGACATATTTCTATTAGAAATTATTGCATTCAAAGCACCGTTCGCCCTATTCCCGGCAGTCACTCTCCTCTCTATATCTTTCTCAACATTTCCTCTTCTATCGAACATACTTCCCAAGTACACAAACTCATCTACTTGTTCCAAACATTCGTTGCCTACTAGTATTTCACACGTTGTCTTACTTTCCTCCTTCTCGAATACCATTACTTTTGACTTCTTTACATTCATAATAAGGTCACTTTCCTTGCATACATCATACATCCTGCTAACTAGACTTTGTAGGTCTTGTTCGCTATTTGCCAATAATACCGAATCATCCGCGCACAGTAAACAGCATACAATCAAATCACTCATTTTCGCTCCTATATTCATACATTCCAGTTCTTTCACACAATTACCTGTCACGGTCGCCATAAACTGGGTGACGTTCCACTTGCTAAAGTCGATTCAATAAGGGATCTGGGCGTCATGCTAGATTCTAAACTCACTTTTAGAAACCACTTTGATAATATCACAAACAAGGCATATACTATGTTGGGATTTATCACCAGAATTACTCAAGACTTTAAAAATCCTCAAAGTCTAAAAATTCTCTATACATCACTAGTACGAAGTATATTGGAATATTCGTCAGTTATTTGGTCACCTTATTACACAACACATATTACGAGAATCGAGAGAGTGCAGAAAAAGTTTCTACGTATTTTGTCATACAAAGCTGGTCAACACAATAACCTTCACAGCTACGAAGATCGACTTGCCTTTTTCAAGATGCACAAACTTGAGTCCCGACGAAAAATATCCGATCATTGTGCTACACAAGATTCTCAGCGGAGCTATTGATTCTCTCTGTCTATCTGATATAAATTTGCATGTTAAACCCCGTATAAGAAACCCTGAGTTCTTCAGAATAAGTCAGCACACTAATAAGGTCGGTTACTTTTCTCCCATTACAAGGTTGTGTCGCACATATAATTTGTATTGTGCCGACCCTAACATTGATGCTGATATTCTTGCAGACACGTTATCTTCGTTCAAAAACTCACTCATACACAACATCCATTTTCTAAACGACGACATGAACCTATAGATCATTAAATACTAATCGCACTACACTCAAACACAAATATATAATATACATAAATGTCCATGTGAAATATAATTAATTACAAAAATACATGTTACTAGAGCATGCCGAAGACACTTGTAATTGGGATAATGGGCATAGTCTTCACTACAATGTTTATTATCTGAGTGTCATGTACCCATTATCCTGTTAGTGTCTCTAATAAATAAAAAAAAAAAAAAAAAAAAAATATACAAGTTGAACATTTGGGTTGCGTAATGTCTCCATGGCAAAGAATAAAGTACCACAATATTCGAATAATTCTCATTTTAAAGCTACCAAGACGCTATTCTCACTTTAAGAGGTGACATTTTCATAAAATATTTTTTTTTGCTTTATCTTCTTTCATCTTGAAAAAAAAAGATAAAATGATAACTTTGTTTACTTTCACTATTTGTTAAAAACGATTAGAATGTTTTCCATGCTAAAGCATCATCTTCAGTAGTGTACTTTAAAGGACATTGCTAAAAAATTTCAATCATAAAAAATAGATATCTCATTAGTGACATCGCTAAGGATCATTAGAACATACATACGAAACAGATTGTAAAATGTAAATATATCCAACTTCCAAAAATTTGATAGACGTGGTATTCTTTCATGGGTGGAAATTGTGAATGTTACATTGTGTAATGTGATCACTTAAGCCAGCCGTACGATAGGTCGTAAGTCCTATGAAAACCTAAAGACTTCCATACCTACTTTCCCATAAAAAATATAATTTCGTCTCTGTGAGACATCTATTATATGTATATATCCAGTAATGTTACTAATACTAAACTTAAGACTAAAGGACGGCGTGAGGAGTGAGTGAGTGTGGGCGTGGTCACTAGGCGTAGAAGAGGGTTCCTAATAGAAAGAGTTTGAATATTTATTAAATTTCTGTTACTATTAATTATTTTATTTATTATTTCTAAAACATTTAGTTTCTTTCCTTTTTTACATATATGTTTATTAAATCTACGCTATTACTGTCGAAGAATGATTTGAGTCATCATTCAAAAATTACAAAAATTGTATAGACGTGAATTAGGTACAGTTTCCGGCAAACTTCTTGAAATTTTTCGGCGTGGTGGGGGAATGCGCAGAAGACAAAATTTGGGTCTCTTTGGTAGAATGGTACATGCGCAAGCTTCCCCCCACTACGTCGTATAATTTCAAGATGTTTGCTGGCTACTGTATTAATCGCTAGTTTGTATGCAAATAATTGATAAGTAAAGGTTTCAAAAACTTTTTTTAGTGTTACATCCGATGCTACTTCAGTAACATCGGCGTGATAGACGACGAGGGGAAATTCAACCTCCCAATAGCCAAGCGGCTGTACAGCATGGGCCGCGCTGGTCAGGAGTTGGACGTCGTTTCCGATATCGTCGACAGGTGCACTGAAGGCCGCGGTAAGTTGTAATGAATTCCATGGAACGGAAAATCCTGGGTAAACGATTCCGAATTTTTACTCCCTTTCTTTCAACCCGTGGCGTCTGCTTGTCTGCCGAAAAAGCTTTGGATCGATTTTTAACCCTTTTCCCGTGATCCAATCGAGCTGAAACTTTGCAGGCAGACTCGTGGCGACGATAAAAGTGATATAACAAATTTTAGTTTAAGAAAATTTTCGAAATTTTTTTCAAATTGGAAACCATACAAATTAGAAAGGAGCCCGACTCGTGGAGAAGGCGCAAATCCTGTTTCAACTAGTCTGGGTAAAAACAATACAAATGAGAAAGAGAGTATACTATAAACTTGGTTTTTATGGGTTAGTTTTTTACAAGATCATTTTATGGGACTTGTCCTTTCGTCGGATTTTCGGACAATTTATAATTTGATTTAATTACATTGTACGTAACAGTGTTAATTAAATATGTGGGGTATAAAAGCAAAGGCAGGAATATCCAAAAAAATGTTTTAAAAATGGCCCCCAATTTCAAACACGAGAATTTTATTCTCTATTAAAGATGATAATATTACAGATGTAAATACTATTTATTTATTTATTTATATTTATTCGGAAAACCAACAGCTAACAATAATTAAGTAAATACAAAGAATGGAAAACATAAAAGTCATTTACAAGTTTTTTACTGGTAGTGACATAATATCGTATTTGCGTGATGTACCTACATATACAGGGTTATTTGTAAAACATTAATAACCTCGCAGGGATATATTCCTGCCTTGATTATGAGTCGAAAATGTTCAAGCTATTATGACCTAATATCAATAGTTAAGGAGATATGCGACATCAAAATGTGCATTTTTTTTCAATATTTCTGACTTATTTTTTGTAAAACGTTGGACTATCATTACAGTAACTTATATCGAACATGAAAAATTCATTCCCTTTAATACAAGTCAAATAAAAAAATAAAAACCATCGAATTCCAATTGGAAAACATTCCAATTGGAATTTTTTCAGGGTTTTTATCATTTTATTTAACTTGTATTGAAACGAATGAATTTTTCGCAATTGATTTGAGTTACTGTAATGATAATCCAACGTTTTACAAAAAATAAGTCAAACAATGAAAAAAAATGCAAACTTTGATGTTGCATATCTCCTTAACTATTGATATTAGGTCACAATAGCTTGAACATTTTCGACTCGTAATCAGGGCAGGAATATAAGCCTGCGAGGTTATTAATGTTTTACAAATAACTCTGTATATGATATACACCTAGTATATTGATGAAACTATATATAATTGATTTAATGTAAAATAATAACATATAAGCGTCGCACATGAGTAGGGTTATTTTGAAATTAGTCTTAATTACACTTTTTTGTGAGTGCATTAAATTTTATTGCAAGTTCACCACAAGTATGAGTTTTGCCCGTAGTTAGTAGAAACAAGGGGAGTAAAAAGAAGAGGGTTGGTTCTTAGAGATTTAGGAGCAACATTGATCAAGAGCTTGGATAATAATTCAGGACAATCTATTGAGCCTGATGATATTTTTAGCAAGAAAATTATGTTTTATCATTCCGTTATGCAAATATATGATGTTATGCAAATTATGTGGGTTATAAAATCAAACTTACAACACAACTTTTGGCCAAAGAAGCTATATCTATTTTGCAACAAAACTCTACAACATCCTTCCCCCAACCTTCCAAAATATTGAAAGGATTGAAGAGTTCAAAAAAAAGATAAAAGCATGGCTAAAACAAGTCGTTGCAGATAAATTAGAAGGAGTATTGAAAACTTCGCAGTAATTTAAAAATAGAAAGTAAATAAGTGTAAACCAGTCCGCCTCAGCACAGGAACCCCTAGTGAGGAGGACTAAGAACAATAATATCAAAAATTTCATTATATATACATACTATTATATTAAACATGTACAAATCGTATCTAAATAGTACCTAATAAAAAAATGCACTTATATCCAAAAAAATTAATAAAGTCATTGAGGATTTATGTACTGAATTCGATATTTTATAAGAATCATAGTTAATAAATTTATAGGAAACATGATTTTGGAAGGGATAGATACATGAATACTGGAATTCAGTACATTTTAAGTTAGTTATCCTCAGTGAACATTTTTGACTCATAATCAAGGCAGGAATCTACCTGTACAGTATTGTGGACTAGCTCTGTTACACCCTGATGAAATACGAGTATGCTCGTCTTACTCAGAGGATCCAGTCCAAGTTCTGTCTGCAATCGCTGGGAATCAATGTTGAGGAAAGCCTTAAATAAAACTCCGTGTGAAACGAAACTCATCCAGGAATTTTGTTCAATTCAATGATTATTTTTTAAATATTTTCAGACGAAACCTGCTTCTGTGAGAGGTCGTACAAATTTGCCAGATGCACCATGGAGAACATCATCGAAAGACTAGACCAGTAGCGTTTTGATGAATTGTATAGGTTGCAAGGTAAAAACTGGTACAAAAACTTAACAAGTTCATTAAATTAGAATTGAGAAATCTAAGAAATCTCGGTTTTCATATCATGGATTCAATACCAGAATTAGATAACTATAATTTTAGCAGTTTTGATTTATTTACACAAAAAAAATCCTTAAAAGTAAGCTGTTTGATGCTAAAATTAAATAATTTATACATACTGTTATAGGCAATGTTTTCAGTATGATCAAAGAACACAATTACTGAATTTTGTTCACAGAGGGATAATCATCAATTAAGATATATTTTAGATTACTCACAGATACGAAGCTATTTATATGGGAAAGTGTGTATGAAAGTCTTTATTAGGCATTTACAGGGCTTACAATATGTCTTAAGACTGGCTTGAGTGATCACTTTACATGTATGAAAAATGTTGACATCGAGCTTTACACACAGAAGAAGCAGACGGAGTGAGGTTAAAATATGATGATGAAGCAAGATACACCCAGTCATCAGAAACGCAAAATGCTGACGCGTCCGTTTCCAAGCCGGCAAAATAGGCAGACAAAGGAATCTAAATATGCTGACGGGCTATTTCTCACATAGTTTTCACGCTCGCCATCCCACACATCTATATTTTATCTTAATTAATGATTAATTAATCATTTACAAAAATAGACAACCCGAAACATGAATGATGATTAATTGCAATAACTAAATATCTGGTGATATCTATTTTTTTCGTTGAATTTTAATTCATTTATCTCAGGGGTTCATTAAATTGTTAGTAGTAAGTTTTATTTTAAGAAAAGGTGCACTAAGAATTCATTAAGAAGGAGAAAAATGTCTATAAAAGGCATGAAAATTTTACAATTATCTCAAAACAACATTTTTCAGTTATCTAGTTCTAGTATTGAGCCCACGACATGTAAGCGACGCGCGCACTGAACGGCATTCGAGATATAACTGCCAAATGATTCGTTCTAATTACAGACACACTGGGCAACCCATTAATTACAATGGGTGTCTATTTTGCGCTGATAGCTATACACGCGGACTAACGAGACAGAAAGTCGAATTTGCGTTATCAACATGGCAGTTCCGGGCGCCAATATCTGCTCTCACATTAGATTTTTTCAATGTGTTATTCATGCCAGCTTTTATCTTGTTACCTATATGTGTGATTGATAATGGAAAAAATCTTAATTAGTATTATTAGCTAACCAAATAATTTAGTTTTAATATTTTCACAAATAAAAATGTCAAATTCAATGCTTAGAAATGGGTCTTGATTGGAATAAAACAAGATTTTATTATGTGTAAGTAAATTTTTTTATTTACAATGTAAGATATTTTTGCCAAGTCAACTGATGTGCTATGCGTTCGAGAGGCATAGACAAGTAACGGTATTTTAACAGGTTACAAAATAACCGTTATTTGAGATTTGTGTCTGATGGCATCGATGATTGGTGACTGATTTTACGCAATTTGACGGGCAACCATTGCTACAAGACAGTAACTAAATCTCGGTTAGCAATCATAGATAGAAATCTCAAATAAAAGTAACATGTGTAACCGTTAAAATAATAGTTTAAGACTTTTCGCCGTTCTTGATTTAGTTCTAAATGTTGTTATACATTTATGGTTTAATAATTTTTTTTAAAATACTAATATTTTCAGACAACAACACTCTACAAAATAGTGGATTCTGCCCCTTAAATATTCTCTCAATCAAATCAATAAAATCTCCAAACTTTTTTCACACTTTATTCTTTAACACCAAACTAGTCTATTTTTCTAATCTACCTAGAAAGATCAATCCCTATAACGAGATATAATCCAGAAACGGGAACCTAGATGTATTCTTCATGACATAGGCTCAGCGGAATATTGACAAACTTATTGGCGATGACTCGAGCGTGTCATGCACGTTTACCACACACAAAACTCTCAGCATTCGGTATTGCGCCGACTTGTCGTGCGATACACGGCGTTGTCATTGAAATCCGCACACTTTACCCTTGCAAGATGATATTGTGCCTCGTATAGTATGTTAAACTACAACACATTTCTTAATTATATATGTTGATTCGTAATTTTGCGACATTCCTAATTTTGTTATGAACATTATCCATAATTTCTTTGTCACAAAAAATATATTGTGTTATTTTGTCTTCTAGTATTATCTTTCAGGTCGATAACGACATTTAAAAAAAAATAATCTAATAATGACGAACTAGAATACGTGGTAAGGGTGCGTCGTAAAACCACGTGACCTGATCAAGGAGGGGTTAGGTAGAAAGCTACGCTGGACTACGTGTGGGGTGTGGGGGGGGCAGGGTTGAGCTACGTAATTCTTTAATGTATTTTATTTGGCACAATCAAAAAGGTATGGAATATGCGATTGACAAATCTGCGCAGTACGGTTTGCACAGTCTATAATTTTAAAATAGTTTTGGTAAGAGATAACAGCACAAAATGTCTTCTGGAATTAATAGGAAAAAAATCTTTCCCACTCGGGGGAGAGGGAGGGGGTCAAAAGCGTTCAAAATGGAACCATGCGGCTAAAGGACGATCCCTAACGTGGATGTTGTTATCTCATCCTTATAGTTCTTTTTGTCCTGTCAAAATGACCACTATTTTCTGCAAAACCACATCTTTGAAGTCCTCCAAGAAGTTGTTATTATTACATCTTATGGAATGTTTCCTGCAGAACGATAATTTTTAAGTAATCGGCAATCGGTCTTTAAATTATTTCGTGGGTTGGGAAATATTGCTTAATTGATTTAAATAAAATATATATTTGTCATGTAAAAATATTTAATATTTTATAAATTACATTATTACAGTACCTATCTACTTTTAAATACTAAAATACAAGCTTTGGTTTTACTCATTCAAACACACTAAAATAAATAAATATATTTTATTTAAAATTACCATATTGTTTTCAACGTAATTTGCTCATTACAAATAATTATTGTAAAACGGAATTACAAAATTTTATCTTTTAATTTACATTTTATTGTTGACCATAAAATTGACGAAATTTAAGAAAATAATTGAAAAATTTTAATTGATTTTATAATACAATGATGAATGAATTTAAATCAATTTAAAATAATTAATAAGTTCACATTTACAATGTTTACAAATGATCAACATTTTATCAACATTATGTCAAAAATTATTAATAAAATTAATTAATAATATGCATATCCTGTACTAAAATTAGCTGCTAATAAAAGTTCACACAAAGATTCAAATCTATAACACTATTTATTGTTAGTAATTATAATTATTAATAGCAATTTTAAAACATCACTGAAAATATAATACTCATTTTACAATCATAAAACTGTCATGGATACCTTCTCAGGGCTCCCTTAAAAGCCGGGAGCATTTCATTGAAAATAAATAAGTTGTTTACGATCAATAAAAATTTACAAGACATTTAAAACTGTCATAAAATCGCTTTCGGGATATCTTGTTTCAAAGGCAGTTCAGTATTTTACAACTTGGACTAATCTATACAATACTGCATTGTATTATGAATTTAATACGCAAAAAAACAAGAAATACTCACTGAAAAACAACGGCCCAAAAGCAGCATCAATGACAAATGAAAATATTGAAGAAGATGGTAACTCTATACGTAAAATAACTTAAATAAATAAAACTCTTTGTTGTTAGCTCCGGGAGATAAATTTGGTCCTCGTGTTGGGTTTATTTTCGAAAATCACAATTTGCTGCCCTGCCATACGGAATCTACCCAACCTTCCTTGGGCAATCTGGATAAAACAAATGTCAGTTGTAAATCGGCGCCATTCTCACTGTTTATGGTAACAATCTATGGTGCGTCCGCTCTATTGTCTATGGTGCGCTGTCAGAAAGCTTAGCCAAAAAGTGATGCAAGGCCGTTGAGGACCGAACCCACAGAGCTGAAAAAGCTGGGAAGGAAAAATTTTGACGTTTTTAATGATGAACCAAAGATTTTTGAACACTGCATATTTATTTAAACACGTAATACGATCAAATTAAACATTTATTAAATAGTGAGATAATTAGATTAGAGGCAAATCAAACAATGTTAATGTTTTTACGATAAAAGAATTTAAACAAACAACATGCGAATGTATTTTACAAAATTAAGAACATTTTAATATAAAATAAATGTTAGTAGGTATGTACAAGAAGTACAAATACGAATGAAAAAGTAAAGATAAGTTAATTTTACAGATTAATTAATAACGATACTGAAGTGTTAGATATGAATTTAAAAAGAGTAGGTATAACTGAGCTCGTCCACAATGCTTTATAGATTCTTCCTATATTATTAATCAAAAATGTTCAAGCAACAATACCCTAATTTCAATCATTATGGAGACTTCAAAATTTGCAGATTTTTTTCAATATTTTTGTCTTATCATTAGACATAACATATATCGAATATAAAAAAACAGAAATATTAAAAAAAAAATGCTCTCTTTAAAATCTATCTCCATAACTTGCGGACATTATTGCTCGAATATTTTCGAATCATAATTTAGTCAGGAATCTACGTGTAAAGTACCTATTGTGAACTAGCTCTGTTTAAACCTGTAAATAATGTTATTAATAGTTTTAATTAACGTAGTTATATGCAGTGTTAAATCTATGGTTAAACATATAAAACATGTCTGCCAAAAGTGATGTAAAGCATTTGTGAAAACTACAAGCAATGTGAAAGTACTTTTTTACTTACTCCTTTTTGCATTTGTACATGTTGTTCAGCTTGTTGACATCACTGCGACTGAGTCCTTCCCTCTGCCCAATGTTAGCTCCTGATTGCTGTAAATTACAAACATAATTGTAAGTGTAACAGAAAACCAATGCCCCATCAAATCAAACTGTCCTATCGTATGATGTCTTTCTAAATCTACGAAGGAGTTCTTTATTTTCGACTCGAGACAATCTCTGAGATGTGGATTTTGCTTCGATGAAGTTCTTTGGAGATAACTATTAGCTTTCATAGTCTGAGATATTCCGACGTATTCGGAAAATTTGGCGATTGTTAACGCAACACTCAAAAATAGAAAAACGTCAAGACATCTGTCAAATATGAATACTTCTATCATTGTGACAAAATGTTGGCTTTAATTTAATGTTTGAACACTGGATGACGACATTAGTAGATATCGTCGACATAGTAGATGACAAACGTATGTTTACCAAATTCTCAAATAGATTAACACTTACTTTATAGAATCTTCATCAAAAACTTATTGGAATGACTGGTTTGCGTGACGATAGAAATCTTTTCATGTCGTTTCAACATCAAATAAACCAATAAGATCAACCCAGACATCTTGGACTGTCTTGGAGGTCCGAAATTATCGAGCATCGACGTAAATGTATAGCTAAATAAACATTGATGTAGGTATCTATTTTGATTTATAATGATTTATATGCCGTTGCTTACAACTGTTGGGTGTTGAAAAGTGACATTACACCATAGTGTATGTAGACATGGCAAATATTGTTAAGTCCCTTATACCTACTCTACATTACCCTTCTCCACATGTCACATTAATTAAAGCATATAGATCCACAAATACTTAAGGATAGTACAATTTTTTATAGAAAATACAAGAAATACTGGAAAAATGCATAACTTCATGTGGCTCAGGTATTTTCGTTGTCATTAGGACATTGTTGCATGAAAAAATTTTTAAATCAAAATTCAGGTAAGAATCTACTTGTAAAATATTGCTGGCTAGCTTTGTTACACATGTAAAACACGTATAAGGTATGTGGCGTATAAAAAGCAAAGGCAGCAATGTCCAAAAAATAAAAAAAATGTTTTGAATGCAGTCATCAAGGATTGCTAATTTGAAATGTGCTGAATTCTAGATTTTATATATCTATCCCTTCTAAAACACGTTTCCTATAAATTTATAGATCATGTTTCCAGTAAAATCTCGAATTCAGAACATTATAAATTAGTAATCTTTTGCTTTTTTACCCCACATATGTAGTTATTTAGAATATCCGAGGTTAGCGAAAATATCCTTAATATGGTCAGATTTTTTTACTTTCTCGTCCTAGGGTGGCATTGCCATCGATGGTTAAGGTTAGATTAGGATAGAGAGAAAAAGAAAATGAACACCATACATTTTTTCTTACCTTTGCAACAATAGTGGGGTTATTATTGGTGGAAAATGCGTAAGCTCCGTAGTGCATGACGCTGTCGTAATCGTATGGAACTCCAAAATCATCGGTGGTTCTGCCATTCGCTTTCTTGAAGTTATACTCTTCACCTGAATGTTAAACCAATACTCACAATGTAAAAAATAAAAGGAACTATATTTTATTTGTAATTCTTAAATTTTACATGCTCTTATTTAACTCACTTTGAGTGACTCAAACATCACATCACTCAAGTGATGGTATTCGAGAAGGAGGAAAATAAGACAACCTATGAAATACTAGTAGGCAATGAACGTTTGGAACAAGTAGATGAGTCTGTGAACTTGGGAAGTATGTTCGATAGAAGAGGGAAGGTTGAGAAAGATTTCGAGAGGAGAGTGACTGCGGGAATAGGGTGAATGGTGCTTTGAATGCAATAATTTTTAATAGAAATATGTCTACCGAGGCAAGACTAGCGGTACGTATTGGAATTCTGGTACCAACACTGATGTATGGAAGTAAAGCCTGGAGCTAGCAGAAGAGGAACGAAAGTAGACTGAATGAAATCCCTTAGCCGTATGTATGGCAAATCCATTTATGATAATATTAGGAATTAATGTAAAATTGATCTTAGCATAATTAATAGAATTAAAAAAGGATGGCTCAGGTGGTTTGGGCATGTTGAGCGAATGAATGGGGAAAGAATGATAAAAAAGACAAATAATGCAAGTTTTAACGGCGCCAGAAAGAGAGAGCGGCCGTGGAAGACGTGGCATGACCAGATTAACCAGATACTTGAAGAACGTAAAGTGGATGACTATACATTATTAAATCATTTTCGATACGATTTTGTCATTATTTCGATTTAAGTTAATAATCACGTCACTCACACTAAATTGATAATCACTTCACTCATAAGCAAGAGCCGCAGAAACAGCTGAAGAGTATCAAGATTCGAATAGACGAGCATCGTGCGCGACAGGTTTATAACCTCAATACTGAACGCGTGGAAATTTTGTTAAAACTTGTTTGTTAATTGTTTTGTTTTAAATCATGCGTGATTTACATTGTCTCATGATTGCAATTATGCAATGAAGATTCGAGAAACGGAAACTGCAACAAGTATGTGTAAAATAAACTTGGAAAAGTAAGTTAATAAAATTATATATTTTCTTATAAGTATTTTTTACTGTTTATACACGTTTAATATGATTCAAATGTTTACTATTTACTATTTACATACATTACAGAGAGACAATAGTGAAATCTGAGCATATTCAGCTTCAAAAAGAGTATCGAAAGAGAAAAAAATATCGAAAAACAAACTTCAAAGTGCGAAAAAAAATACGAAAATATACAAATATAAACAATCTTGATCTCCATATCGAATTATATTCGGAATTGAAGAAAAGGCGTAAGGAACTTCGTTCCTGACAGAGGTCCTCCGACCGCACACGTCATTTTTCAATACTGAAAGTTATTTAAATGCGTAATGAACCGTGACACACAGCTCCGGCAGATTGGAATTGCACTGCATAAAGTGATTTGTGTCTTGGATATTTTTTATTTTCGTTTTTTTGCACATCTGCCATTACCTCAAAGTTCTCGAAGACTTGTCGATATCATCCTGATATGCACGTTTACAAGTTGCTCGCGTTTATGGGACAATATAGTGTTTACCTGCTTTGATGTTTTGGGACATTATAGTGTATACCTGCTTTGATGTTTTAGGATATTATAGTGTTTACCTGCTTTGATGTTTTGGGACATTATAGTGTTTACCTGCTTTGATGTTTTGGGACATTATAGTGTTTACCTGCTTTGATGTTTTGGGACATTATAGTGTTTACCTGCTTTGATGTTTTGGGACATTATAGTGTTTACCTGCTTTGATGTTTTGGGACATTATAGTGTTTACCTGCTTTGATGTTTTGGGACATTATAGTGTTTTACTGCTTTGATGTTTTGGGACATTATAGTGTTTACCTGGTTTGATGTTTTGGGTGTTGATGCGCACAAAGTTGTCCCTCTCCGGTCTGCTCTGCTCGTGCAAGAATCCCAGGGCGTGCATCAGCTCGTGCGCTGGTACTCCTTTCTTGGAGACGCACCCTGGTCTCTGAAGGTTCACGTCCTGTCGCCCGCCTGGAAGGAGAATATAAAACTATACTTTTATACATATCATATTTGCGACAGGCATGACAGAAGTCGTTGAATAACTTATTTAGGATTCATAAGTAAGATTTTTGGGGGGACTGCGCTAGAATTTTAAAATACGCCATTCTGTCAAGAGTAAAACCTTGGCAGAAAGCTAGGTAGAAACCTAATAGGCATTTTCAATATCAAAAAGTAATACCACCCTGTCAGACAGAAATTTCGATAATGTAAAATACGTATTTTTTTAATCCGATAAATCATTTTTAATAAGAATCGTTTTTGAAAAAAATTTTTTTTTGTTTTATCCGCTTTCAATTTATCGATATGCAGCATTTAATATATTTTATTTATGAATAAGTGTATCACCTTCTTTTCAGTGTGGATAAACGTGCACTGGGAATAGTTGCATATCAGTCATGGCGGAGGAGCTCCACGGGAATGAACGTGACACGGCCATTTTTTTTTACCTTAACAACTACCAATATTTTTTAAAATAATTAATCGTCGTAAGAAATCACCTATTTCTACCTAAATTCCAGGCTCCTAGGGCTTAAATTGTAATATTTATTTCTGAGAATAGATTAACGAAAAAATAGAAAATAAATACTCAACAGTACATATACATAGCACCCCGAGTACGAGACTGTCATATCTTAGTGCATTTTTAATACTACTATATACCAAAAGATCATGTTTGTATGACTTTCCATTATTGTGTTACAATGAAAAGTGACCCATTGACATTTGATACATTTTTCTTTAAATCGAGTGCAAGATTATTCCTTATAAAATGTGATTGTTTTGTTTAAATAAATATAAAAACAATAATAAAATTTTGTCATGTTGATATGTATAATTTTAATGCATAAAGGTACTATTTGAATTACGAAAACAAAAAACTTTAAGCCCCATTATCTCAGAATATATATTTTAGAAAGAATGCATTGTTGAATTTTTATCTATTTTTAAATAGAGATGCGAACACGGAATACGTGTCGCATCAATATTTTTACTCTTCTCAAACTAAGCCAAAGGCTGCGCCACGAAAATAGGACTAACTTGCTGGTGTCCTGGAATGGAGCTCGAAACACCGATCACCAGGTCACTAGCGTCATGATCATACACCAACAAACTACTCTCTATTTTCAAGTTTTCTAAACATTTATAACTGCTGGAAAATGTATTTTAAATGTTGGAAACTGTTGTGCGCTTACAAAATAATGATTTTCAATATGCGTCATTGAAAATCGTGCTTAATCCCGTATCTCCAAAGCGTGTTAATACGCCAATGGCACGAAGTGACACGCAGTAATAGATCACTGGTGAAACAAAAGTACCCCATATGTAGGTAAATTTAAATTTTTGCCCTAATTGTTGTATTTTGAGCAATCTATTTGATAGTTTTTATATTTAACAGCAATTAATATAACAACGTAATTCACAAGAACTTGCCAGTTCTTCCAACGCTTGACCAACAGCCAGTTTTCTTGTTGCTGATGGCCAGGTAGTCACTCTGGCCATTGTAGGGGACGAAACGGATGCAGGTCAACCTGTGGTAGTCGGCGATGGCCATCATGATGTTGTCTCTTTCCTGGGGAGCTGAAATAAACATAAAATACTAACAATTAGTAAATGGTTCGTTTATTTTCTCTGTGATAATACACAGAATTCTTTAGATAATTTTTGAAGAAATCCTCGACGTCTGGTTAGCGTATGTGATATAAATGAAAAGAACGTTATATTTAGTCCAAATTATTAAGAACATAATACAGGAATTTATTCCCAGGGGGACATAATTAATCAAGACATATTATAGATGTGATAATCAATATATATTATACATCTATAATATATCTTGATTAATGATGTCCCCCTGGGAATAAAATTCAGTATTGTGTTCTTGAAAAATTTAGATTTATTAAAAATAATCTGAATATAAAAAAACTGGTCAAAGAAGGAGTTAATGGAGTGAAATAATTTTCAGGCGTATTCTAATGTAATATTAATAATTCGCAAGAATCTCATATACACATATAAAGGATATTGCTTTAAAAACCCCAATCAAAATATATACCTCATCATGAATAGTGACATCTGTATTGGATTATGGGAATGAAAAAGCTTTGATCTACAGGTGGCGGTAATAAAAATACAACTCATATACGAAAAAGTTGTGAAGGTTAAACATATAAACATCTTCGAAAAAAAATTGATAGATGTAATTTGATAGTCTATCATGGGTGGAAATGGTGAACGTTACATTATGTAAAGTGATCACTAATTTCAGCCGTACGATAGGTCGTAAGTCCTATGAACACCCAAAAAGACTTCCATACCTACTTTCCCACATAAAAATATACACGTAGCTTCGTCTCTATGAGAAACATATAATATATCTTGATAAGAACGGTGTTTACGTAAATACAACACAGCAACTTGTAAACACGTAAATATTTTTTTAGACATTCAATTCTTTTAATATATTTACAAAAGAGCTGTTTGAAGTTTGACTTTACATACAATATTAGCATATTTGTCCGCTTTCACGTCAGATTTTTTCTCTGAAAAAGGTAGAAACATTTTTTTAAATTTTATACATCGGAAAAGAGAATTAAAGTTCACTCGAATAAATATATTCACACTCTATTTATTTTAAAATTATTTTTAATGAATTTTAAAATAAATAAAATTTTAATAAATATTATCATTAAGTTCTGCAGGTTGTGTTATTTTAAATGTGACAGCTGTTTCTGCTTGTTAGGCCATTATCAAACTGTGGATGTACCACGTATAATCGACTTATTTAAAAGGTTTATGTTACCCCTCCCCCTATGGATGGATAATTAGATGTTTTCGATGAAGCCCTATTATTAAGATTCTTTTTTCCTAGACACTCATCATTAAAGATTCCCCGATTTCTAGCACTCGTACAATGAACATTATACAAATTACAATTTTTATAAAAAATTAACTTCACAGGATTTCCCGTGATCCATCTAGATGTCGAAGATACTTACAATAGCTACCCTCAATGACGTAAGGGACCACCCCTTTCGGCCAGCGGGTAGATTCAGCCCTCAAACCATTTCTGCCGGTGGACTGAGGGAAGAGAATGTCTCCTTCTGCGTATTCCCCTAATTCATCAGGGTTTGATTTGGATGACGGGTCCCAGGCTTCCAATCTGCTTCCTGGAATTAAAAGAAAAAGTTGCAATATGACAAGGTTGTAAGTTTTGTGATCTCCCTGAACAAGACCGTACTTAATCGCTCTTTGAAAATAAATATAACCGTAATATAATAATTATTTTCCTTAATATTGTAGTGACGCAGCTGTTTCGCAGTGTAAATATAAAACTATTTAATAATAGTTTTTTCGCCGACCTTTGAAATCCCGAGAAAGGCATTGCTATCTCGAGTGACCACAAAGGTTGTTCGGTACGTATTGGTTCGTTGAATTTTCTGTCATAAGTCGTTCAACTGACATTATTTAGATTAGACTAAGTAAAAAATTAATATTTGTTTTGTTATGAGGTATATATATTCTATGAAAAATATTTTATTGATGTGTAACATCTTTCCTCTCGCTTTCCTGCAATCTGTGGGAGGGATTTCGTTAAAATGGACGGAAATGCGTAACAGGAAACTAGACGCCGAGGAAGCGCGCGCTATTTCATTTGACCAAAGAGCGCGCGCGGTGATAGAGTTGGCCGTCAGATGGTACCAACCCATTTTCCGAGAGGTTGGTACTGTATTAATAAATGTATACGATATTAAAGAAAACACATTATTATTGTGAAGTTGCAATTTCAAAATGAAGTTCTGTGAATTTTAAACAAATTTTTATTAATCAATTAGAAAAAACATACAGAAAAATTAAATTAACGAAAAAATATTTTAACTGCTACCGGAATTCGAAACAACGGACCTCCATTCTATATCCGGGGATGACGCGTTATCCAATTTCGCCACGGCGGTCTGATAAGTTAACGAAAATTTTTCGACCTTATATGTAGTCTCTTTTTATTTTCAAAGCAACCCGGATTGAATATTTTTGTAATGACCAAATTATTATTATTATCGATCTCGCCAAAATTCTTTAATGAAAGTTCACAGTGCGGCAAAATACAATTATAATTTTAAAAAATGCACATAAATTTCCTTTACATGTATTAACTAATTCATAAATATACATATTACTATAAATGTATTTATAAACGAATTTTTCAATAATAAGTGTCTGAAAAAAGTGCAAATCGTTTTTAAAAAATGCAAATGAGTAATAATGAATAATTAATTATTCGAATAAATATTTCCATATTTAGCTCGTTTTTTTCAAACCACAATGACTTACGCTTGTATGCAAATTACAATTTTAAAAAATGTACGATCTATTATTATATATTATTTTTCCGTGTATCCAGATTTTTATACTGAACGTTTAGGTTAAAAGAAAAACTTATAGTATGTATTAATAGAGAAATGTGGGTATAAAATCAAAATGTCAAACAATTGTATATTTACAAATCTTTAAGATAACACCTAAATAAAATATTTTTTCATACTCTAAACAAAAAATATAGAAGTCTTATTTACTAGCGGCAATATCTATACACTATTTCATGCGAATGACTAATTTCAACCACAGATGGCGATAGCGTAGTTGTTTTATAATAAAGTTACTAAGGTACCTACATAAAATCATATATATCTACACTTTCCAAAATTTGTTAGATGTGCGGTCGATCATGGGTGGAATCGGTGAACGTTACATTGTGTAAAGTGATCATGACTTCCATGCTTCCATACTTTCCCGTATAAATAGCTATGTCTATGTGAGTCATTTATAATTTATCTTAATTAATTCTAAATATGTTTATCCTGGTCAGAGAGGTATATACAAACCAAAAGAATGTAAAAATAATGAAGTATACTCGTTTTTGAAAATTACAATACTGACACTTGTCTCGAGTTTTGTCTCGCAAGACGCATAAAGGAGATCGCAAAACTATCATTCATTACCCATTGTAGAATAGAATGATTAACTGGTCACATCTCCAAAATGATATATCTCGTCATAATACTAAAAACGCGGGTACATTCTTTTAAACACGTGTGTTGCTTGGTGTTTCTTTATTAGATGTAATTAAAATAACTGAGTATTACACAACCATTTTATGTTTTGTTTTAATTACGAAATTGTTCGTTTATCTGCCATTAATTTGTTAGTTGAGTGAAGGAACATTGTCGCTGGCGAATATGGAACATTCCTCGTCGCAAAAGGAAATGCTTTAGCGGTAAAACAAGCGATATCACTCGCTTATCCGGCCTGCGAACACAAAATGTCTTCGATTGCGAGGAAATAAAATCGAAAAACGTGCTGGGTTTTAATTCAAACGAATTTTATAATTGTTTTTATTGATATTTTATGCAAGTGAACGTAGTTACAACTCCGTACTATAGAGGAGGAATGCATTTGGCCTAACATTTTAGGTAACAAATGAAAATCTTAGGTCCTCATTGTTTCTAAGTATTTTAGACTTTTCATAATTCTGACATTTTTAATGCGTGCATAATTTTTTAATATTAAATTGCACCTAGATTTATTTACATATGTTTGTGAATTTGAATGCTGAACTTCTTTGAAATTGTTTCATATAAAATATAATATTTTAATTTATGTGTGGCATATATCCAAATATCCAAAAAAAAATTAATGCAGTCACTGAGGTTACTAATTAAAAATGTACTGAATTCTAGATTTTATGTAAATATCGTCCCTTCCCTTCCAAAATCATGTTTCCATAAATGTTTCAAGACACAGTCACACAAAATGTCAGAACTGCATTACCAAACTCCGCAATCCCCAGATTACATTCGTTAGGAAATGGATATGTGGAGGTGGTCGACATTTTCGCTGATAGTATAACTGTGTATAGGACCAAATTGAAACACTTCTTTAGGGGTCAACTAAATGGTAATGGATATATAAATTTTTCCTATTTTTTAAATTTCTTTTTTTCACTTTTTATTTTATTTACTGAAATCTATTATTTATATTATAACTCTATTAATATGTACTTTATCCCCTTTGAGGAGTATTAATGTAATTGATATATTTTATAACTACATATCTGTATTTTGTGATCTTTTATTGTATATTTTGTAAATGCCCGTATGGTCGTTAAATAAATAAATGTATAGGCTGTTTCATATAAAATTTTGAATTTAGTGCATTATAAATTAGTTATCCTGCATTTTTTTTTATATTTTTACCTTTACTTTTATACCCCACATATTTAATATTTTTACATAGAATGTATTCATTTTGAACAATAAAATTGAATTATTACCAAAGCATTAGAAATAGTGTTACTAATTTTGGTGTATTATTTCCGTTATTTACTACCGGGATCAATACCAGGCGCTATCAAATGTTTTAAAATTAAAATACCTCTCATATGCAAAGCAAGTCAGTTACCATCATGCCTTTACCTGAATATAGTGCGGTTTCAAATGTTCATATATGTAACTATATATCAGTCGCATGTAATGAGTATATCGAAGCATGACATTTACTAAAACATATATTTTGGAAAAAATCGTAATTAAATATTTATCTAACAGAATATTACTACAATTCTATTAAATTCTGAAAAGTATGATTATGATAGGAATATAACAAATTATATATTTTGTATCTTTAACTTTTTTTTTTAAATATATGCTAACGTAAATGTCATGCTTCAATATACTCACTGCACGCTCCTGCATATATTTAAATAATTGATGTATACCTACATGTGTACACTTCATCATTTATACTATTTATATTAAAATTTATTAAAATACGTTATTTCTCAATTGAACAACGTAAGAAGCTAGAATTAACAGAGAGTTATTATATTTATTTTTTAAACGGCTATTTTCACATATCATTGATTTACCTAATGTTATACGGGATATCGGATTCAATTTTCCACGAGGAAGATTTATTCACTTTTTTATTTATTAAAATGAGTATACAAATATTTCTTCGACACAGAAAAACATCTGTACACTGGCGGTATTATACATGAGTTAGAGAAAAGATAACTACGTTAAAAATTAACTAGGTACCTATTAAAAACTATGTAATATTTTGTAGACTAATAAAAACGTATGTCATATTACGTATTTTTATATAGAATAATACTAATGAAATATTAACACTGCAAAATCTTGAAATACTATTAAGGTTATCCTAAAAAATAAAGTAGGTACCTACTCAGCGTATTTTTAAAGTAGTGGTTGCCATAGACAGACATACAATTAAGTCAAAAAAATCTTATTTCAGTACGATTTGTTCTTGCAACTTCACGTCTTTGGAACACTAGATATGACTTTAAATACATTTTTAGGCATCGAAATAAAATTCTAAGTTGTATGTGTGATGAAGACAAAACTCTTGTCTATGATTTTCTATAATTAGATGTCGTTTCCTTTTAAATACTATTATATTTTGATACGTCAAAAATATTTGTGAAATATATTTATTATTAATTTTAAGACAAGCGAAAATTTTTATATCCATTTCTAAAATAATTAAATAAATCCAGACAGTGAAATTAAGATAACCGATAAAAATTAACATTTATTTAAGCAATTATAATATTTTTATTCCACTAAAGAATTGAAATTTTATCATTTATATTTTATTCAAGGAAAAGGTAAAAACGTTAAAATATATGCCTCCACTGTTATCACAGATGAAACAACCCGCTATTAGTTACTAAAAATTATTTTGTAAAAATGACAGTTACAAATTTAATTTTTAATGGACATCTTTTTGCTCTTTACCAACGGTATATGTATTTAGGATTTTCAGATTAAACTCACCCGAAAGACTGGTCGGCAGCCCGAATATCTTATCCCCTAAATGTGAAAGATCCAGGAAACCTCCATCCACTTCATCTACAATGGTGTTGAGATCTACATTCGGTAAAGGCACCAGAAATGCTCCGCCGATCAAGCAAATCAGAAAAACCAACACTTGAGACATCTCTCGAGAAAACTGCGAACTCTTATCGACTTAAAAAATACCTCAAGACGACGCCAGAGATGCAATTGTTTATTTTTAAATGTTTTACGGCTCTCAGGTTAATATAACGTCTATACTGAACTGAACGCCGAATGAAACAAAAAGCGACCGTTGCGCGAGTTCTTATTTTGAATCTCCCGCCCACTTTTGACGTTTCCCGGTTCTAGTTCCGGACTGACTGATGCCGCCAGCAATGGGCGGACATGTTTTTATACCAAAACCGAAACGCGAAACCCGTATCAGAGAGGTTTCGTCGTTATAATTCGTCAATGCCGATACTTGGCCCGCGAAATTACGCTATCATAATTGGTAAGGAGAAGCGGCCGTCTTATCGGGCGACGACATTTTTAATTTCGCCGGACGCGGGCGGGAAAGGACTCTTTTTTCGCGCGGGAACAGTAAAAAATAACTAGGCTTATCAACGGGCCAGTGATAGGCTTTTTGATTGACATTTTAATTACAGGATTCTAGGCTAATTTACTGTTTTTGGTCATGTAACCGGTGACTCGATTACGGGAATAATTGTTTCCTACGAAGTTTTTTGTAATAAAACGTAAAGCCGAACGTGACATTAATTCCAGCACACTTAGACTGAATTAAAAGGAAAAATCTTACATTTCTTTTTCATATTAAAGCCACCAAAAGCACGCTAAATATATGATTGATGAGATGAATAATATATGATAATGTTTGAGTACAAATATACTCTTTAAGAATATAAGAAACACCTAATCGTAGTTTACGAAAAAAAATGTACACGGTTTTGGTGGGTAAAAATAGTCGTTTCCGTGGTAACGATATATTATATTCAGAATCCATAAATATGACACTTTTTACGTTTTTACAGTTTTCAGAAACTCACATATTCGAAAAGCCGCGGCATTAACATTTAAAGCGGTTCGAAAAATAAAAAAAAGTTCTTTGACGTCTCGTTAAGTAGGTAAATAATTTATTTGAGAATTATTCATTCATAGCTATTGGAATGAAAAAAAATATAACCAGCAATTGGTACCAACGTCCAAAATAAATGTGATAAAATTATATTCGCTCGATCCATCTTAAAACTATACGCATAACAGAACAACATATAGACACATGCAATATTTACATATAACCTTGGAAGTACTAATTGGACTTACTCGATTTTTAGTAATAAATACAATTTATAAATATGCATTATAAGCTCAGTTTAGTTTAAATTAAAAAAAGTAAACAATTCCTATGAAAACAGCATCTTTCATATGGATCCACAATAGAAGTGACGGGCTGAAAAAATAGTATAACAAATAGAATAAAGAGAAAAGTAAAGTAAAACTAGAAAGAATGTAATTCAACTAAAAGATGAAAGCACAAATAAGTTTCAAGCTGGAATAAAACATCTATAAAATATGATGTAATAAAATAAAATATGTAAAAATTATCACAGTATAGAGTTATAGAGTAACCATCTTGAATTCAAACCCGTAACAAATCAAAGTAACAAGCAAAGTGAAAATAATTAAAATATGAAAAAATAAAGTGAAAATGTCCGTTTTACAGCTTAAATCATACACATAACAGACAGCACATAAGTTATTTTTTCAAAATATCTATTTTTTATGATTTGTGATGCAAAAAAGACATTCAATATTACACCTAATCAAAATTGTCATAATGTTGACTTATATTGTAAACCACGAGAATTCAAGTATTAAGATTAGACGTTATTAGAATTGATTGTTTTGAAAACCAGAAACGATTTTTAAGAATTCTACGTAATTTATATACTGGTAAACTGGAAGTAATCAATCATGAACCTGGCAGAAAACCTTCAGAATAATAAAACGATAATCTCGTATTTTGTACAATAGCTTGGAATATCAGATTCAGCTGCGACAATAAATTATTTAAGGACTTTACGAAATCAATTCTATTAGTGTATGCGAGGCAGTGAAGTTAATTCGATATTTATTTCTGTTTTGTGGATTAATATTGTACTTGTCCGAAAACGTAACGTCAGGCTAATTGTTGTATTGGATATGCTGAGGAAGAAGAATAAATAAATACTGCGGTATTTAATCTGTTAACAGAATTTCATATCAGAGAAAAGTGTGAGAAATAGGTGACATTAAGATATACTGTATCACTTACGCAGCGGCATGCAGTAATTACATGGTTTGAAATATAAAATATATTATACAATATGTGGAGTATAGAGGCAAAAGCAGCAATATCAAAACAAAAACGAGCAAGCCTTACAGTATTCGCATATGATATGTAACATTTGACATCTCACAATTAAAAATATCAATTGAACAACATTTTTTGTTGGTTAAATGAAATTGCGCGCGCTTTTCCGACCATAGACCATTAATGAATTTGACACAAATCTGGGTAGGTACCTTAACATGCACACGAATATATTATACCACCTTGCAAATCGCAAAATATTTTAATCACTTCAGCTGATTTGAATGAACATTTTCCGTCAACAGATGTTTTTAAATGGTTTCGTTTACGATTAAAATCCATTACTGTCATTATTTTTTTTGTCAAAATCGTTTAAAGATGTATCGAACATAATTTTCGTCGAACAGATTTTTTGATAAGTCAAATATATCTGAGATATTACATATTGAATATCAACAATACGCAACATGTTTGCAAAACTGACATTTCTGAAGCCAGTCTGTCAATGTCCAAATGTGATATTTTTTAGGTGATGGAAGGTTTTTGATGTGATCCGCGCCGTCTAATTTTCCTCGAAAGAAAAATAATTCTCTGTCATGAACACGAACACATAACATCAAAAGAAATATCGCTTGAACGTAGTAATTCTCACATATTTGTTTAAAAAAAAACACATTTATATAATTTAATATACGGCTGTCAGATTTCATTGTTTATAAACGATGATTATAAACAATGAATTGCGCGGAGCGCGCGCGACGGAAAAATCATCGTTGGAAAAGTGCACGTTAAATCTGACCGCTAAAAAATATTGATTTTGAAAGAAGAACTTTAAGGAAAAGTCGTTTTTTAATTTTTTGAATAATTAAACGGTCATTGTAAAACTAATCAATGATTTTTGAACTGTCATCACCATTACGTCTCTCTTCAAAATTACAAAAAGTCGGTCGCGAAGTGGATTAAATAATGGTTAAAATATTCCTCACTGACAAGTGAAACGTAAAGAAAGCATGTAAGAATCTACTCGTCTACGTAGGTAGATGAGTAGATAGTAGATAGATAGTACCTAGAATCTACTCATCAATCCTTGTTTTTTTGTACTATTGTACTATTATTGTATAATTTTTCAAAAAGTATCTGCAATCCAAATATTTAAGGAAAACAAAAAAATTAATGCACAAAATTCTAGATATATGAGATCTTTGTTAATTTTAACTCTCTTAAATATAATTCTTATACAGCATAAAACCACTTCCAACTTTGTAATGTGTAACATCTTAACGCTCGGTTTATGGGAGTAATTTCTTTAAAGCGACAAAGGAAACGCGTAACGGGATGTAGGCATGAAATTTTTTCAGATTTTTAATTTATTAATTTTATTCTGAATATTTGACTTTGACATTAGGCGTCGGAAGAAAATGTAGAATTCGATAAATTAGGATTATGTTAAATTTAGTTTTATAATATGTCTGTATAACTTTGGCTTAGAAAAAAACAGTTCAACAAAAATAATTATAAAACATATATGTTATTGATTCCGACAGAAAAAAAAAATTGTCAAAGAAATCCTTAATGAAGCGAAATAATAATATCTGTTTAGGAAATATATTAATAAAACAGCTGTACATTTGTCACATACTTTTCAAATATAAGGCTATTTTATAAAATATATTTAAATGAATCTGATGACATGAATGAATGCTAAATATGAATTATCCAAACTGTTTCCAGTACCAAACATGGAAGACATAATAAAGCAAGTTTCTTAATAAAAATATGTAATATGAAAATCTAAACCAAAACCTGGAATACTATAAACTAATGAGAAATAGTGACCAAATAATTACACCAAATTCAAAACAATGCAAATGCAAAACCATTACATTTTCAAAGCCATCAGCTACAACAACAATCTCCACATCGAGATACGCCGTATAAATAATCATACAGAAAAAATTAAAACATTTTTATAATCAAACATACATTCATAATCCGTTTAAAATAAATTAAAGAATTCATTTAAAAATTTCCTATTATATATATATTCTGACTATCTTTATAAACACCCGTATATATTAGATAATTCGCACGCTAATATTATTTACAGTATAAGAACTGAGGCTCCCTTGTCAAACACAAGAGTTCTCTTTACTTTAAGAGGTCTACAAGAATAAAAAAGCTCAAAAAAATGTCAATGTAATAAGTTATTATATAGTTACATCATTTTTTTTAAATTTGAATGTATTTGTGATGCCCATGGGTCGTGTAACCCTTTGAGAAAAAGGCTATAGTTAGTAATACAAACGAAACACAAATATCATTATTTATTTTTTCCCTAGTGTAATAAAGGGTCCTGATTACATAAATGATGTCAAATTTGGCGCAAACAGGTTGAAAATCAGTAGTTATTTTAAGTTTAAAAGTGATGCATTTTTGACACTTCATGCCATAGATGCACGCATAGAAATTGACAAATCACGTTTATCATAAGTGGGCCCATTCATTATCTTTCATGTCAACTATACGATCCTGCATTACGTCGGCGCGGCGCGGCAGCTTGAAAAAATAATTGTGAATTTGAATTTGGAGATTATTGTTCCCAAGAGCTCATCTCCGTTTTTAACACAAAAGTGGCCTTTTCCCCGCCGGATACGATAAGGAAGGATAATTTTCTATGGTTTCTTGTGTAAAAATGTTTCGTTTTCAACTTAAAATAACTGCTTTTAAACTCGCTTGCGCCAAAATTTGACGTCATTTATGTAATCAGGACCCTTTATTACGCCAGGGAATTTTTTAAATGAAATTTGTGTTTCGTTTGTATCACTAACTTATTCCGAGAAAAATATGGTAAAATAATAATGAAAAAAAAGTAACCCATAATAACCAAGTTTTTACTATACTTCCTTTCTTTGCAAAATATAACAATAATTAAAGAAGAATTAAAACATATAACATAACACTAAACTTACAGAAATTTAATATATTTCTAAAATGTCAGATGTTTTAAGATGTCAATATTTTGATAGATTCAATTATCATCAATATCGTACCTTATGAATTTCCAGCGTCAAATGATTTAGTCAGAATCAGATTTGAGTAATGTAGAATTCTTCAAAACTAAGCAGAAATCCAAAAGAAATAAATTATTATTTGATTTTTTCCCAAAAAACCAAATTTTGCTGTCATCTGTGAACCAATTGTTTTGTAAATTTTCGAAATTCGTAGTGATGTACCTATTATACCGACGGAGTAATTCAAAATTAGAAAATATTCCGCTACGTTCTCGGGCCGCCGCGCCTTTGCTAACCAAACTATTCTAATGATTCCAATTTGAAAAAACCAATAAAATTTCTAAAAATCCGAAATTATACTATAATTATTAATTTTTTAACGAAAATTTGATAGATCTTCTTGATCGTCGCCACGAGTCTGCTTGCCAAGTTTCAGCTCCATTGGATCATGGGAAAAGGGTCAAAAATCGTTCGATCGAAGTTTTTTTTGACGGCAAGTTGGCAAGCAAGCAAGCAGACGTAATGATACATTTTTGACACTTCACGCCATAGATGCCCATATAAAATATATGTTTTTGTTGTTTTATTCATAGAAATTAACAAATCACGTTTATCATAAGTGGGCCCATTTATTATCTTTAATGTCAACTATACGATCCAGCATTACGCGGCGGCTTGCCACGCAATATAATGAATGCCCCGCATTAGCTGAGAAAAAATCATTGTGAATTTGAATTTGGAGATTATTGTTCCCAAGAGCTTATCTCCGTTTTTAACACAAAATTGATCTTTTCCCGCCGGATTAGATAAGGATAATTTTCTATGGTTTCTTGTGTCAAAAATGTTTCGTTTTAAACTTAAAATAACTCGCTTGCGCCAAAGTTTCACGTAATTTATGTATTCAGAACCCTTTATTACGCCAGGGATTTTTTTTTATGAAATTTGTGTTTCGTTTGTATTACCTACTAACTTATTTTGAGAAAAATATGGTAAAATAATAATGAAAAATAATGTGAAATTGCGAAATTACAGGCATTGACATTCGACTGACGATGGATGGAGCTCAATAATAAACTTGATCTTAATATCAGAATTCCCTACGTACGTAGGTGGGCGGGTTTACATATTGTGAATCACGTTACAGCGACCCAAGAAGTTCGCCGAATTTCATCTTAAATTTTTCCGCGAAACATGTCGCCCGCGTGACGTCGAGGATTTCTCGCAAACCGCGGGAGGGTCACGTAATACCAAGGTCCCGCGCGCAGGTTCACGGTCGTCTGCTGCGCGCGGATTAATAACGCAGCCGACATATTTTAATTTTAATTATATCCTTTGCGACGATTTTCTGGCGGCGACCCGTCCCGATGAAAATGGCGGAATTCGTTTAAAAGCGGCAATTTTGAATGCCCGTCCGTAACTTTCTATCCGATGGCTGATGTCATTCCGTTTTCAAAACTGTCATCAAATAAAATGAAAACGATTATTTTATCTTCTTTAATACGATAAGAACCTACTCTGAATTAGATTTTTTTAAATAGGTATCTAGATTTTTTGAAAATGAAAATTAAAACTAATATGTGCATCCATTATTATATCGCATGTCATTGATAGGTTTTAATCATTAATCAAAATATATAATTCTCCACGTAACAATGTCCACCACTAACGCTACCAGACGGCTCAAATGATGACGAGGTATATAAATTGGAGTGCAAAAAAGTATAATTCTCTACGCGACAATGTCCGTCACTAACGCTACCAGATGGCTCAAATAATAATAAGTTTTTTTACGCTTCAACAGGTCAAGATGCCAATTACAGAAGCGAAACACATCACAAAATGCACTGGCTTCAGTAAATCGCATAGATCAATTGTGACCTCGTAGGGAATCGAACCCGGAATCATCGGTGTGAGAAGCCAGTATCATGCCCGCTGGGCTACGAGAGCAAGTGATTTATTTATTTATTTTGCTAAAATTAGCGTAATCGAGTTTGCATCTAATCATTGTTTCACATCCCTTAATTCATATTCAGTTATTTGAGTGAATTTCCTTCATTGTGAATCTACATTTTGAATGATCTAATTAGTGTGAGAGTAGATTGAGAGGAATGTGGAGTATGAGGGATTTGTAAATAATTGTCATTAAAAACCCATGACAGGAAGTAGAAATTGCTTCCTGTGTTTTTATGCTACACATACAATGGTGCAATATCACTTTTCAACACCCAAAGGTTGTGCAGTAATGGCATATAAACCATTTAAAATTAATAGAAGTAACATGAATATTTTTTTACATGGATTTTAATTTCGGATCTCTAAGATGTCGGGATACCTGTTTGTTTTATTTCGAAGCGATATTTATATCATCACGCAAACCAGTCATTGCAATCTGATGTTTTATCTAAAATACGAGTTTTTGACGAATATTTTATAAACTAAGTAGTTAAAAGACGACTGAAATCACTTTGTTTTACACACATATACATTTTTTTTCCTTAATAAGTTAATAAATAATAAATTAAGCCAATATTTTCATCACAATTATAGAAATATTGACATTCGATAGATGTCGTCACGTGAACAAAAAATGAGTAAGTGCAGTTGGAGTGAAATAATTCATTTGGAACTAATCCCAAGTATAATAATTTCGTTGTCTGTCCGTCCGTCCGCCCCGTAACGTCCGTAACTTATTTATAGTAAAAAAAATCTTTATAATTTTTTTTACAGTAATTTTTGACGGGTTACAGCTGGTTTGAAAATACATTTATAGGTAAATATTCGCTAAAAGGATTGAGTTAATTATAATATTTAATATTCCATCCAAAATTTCTAAAAGATGACTAGAATATTCAGAAAAGAATACAATTTTTACCCAAACAAAAATGATTACAATCATTACAAATTAATTTATAAATCTCTATATTTTTTTTTGAAAATATCCTACATGCCTATCCTTGTTGTTAAGTGTATATTTTTTAATTTATTAATAGCATAGAAAACTCTTTGTATAGAATTTATGATGTTTTAATTATTGAATTTGAAATATGATTATTAAGAAATACAAATATTACAAAAACGAGGGATAAATATCTGGTCTTGGTACATTCTTTAACGATATTGAGACCAATTTATTTTACCATTCTTGTAATGTAATGTAAATGTCCCGCTTTTGCAGAACTTTTTATCAAACATAATAATAATAATAATAATAATGGATTTTTTATATAGCGCCATTTTTTTTTAAATTTCACCTCAAGGGCGATTTACACACAAAAACCTCTTACATACTAAAATCATAGAATAACAAAATGAAAAAGAAAAGAGAAAGAAAATCAGCTTAAAACATAAAATAGTTAAAGAAAACAACGAATACTAAAAAGGTTGTGGAAAAGATCTTGTAAACAAGTGCGTTTTAAGTCGTTTCTTAAATAAAGTCTCTGAATCCGTGTTTCTTATTAGGAAGGGCAAAGAATTCGCACATGCCCATTAGCTGGACCTAGTTTTCTGGAACTAACTTGCCGGTTCCACAACCCTTTCCACCGCTGAAATAGACGCTGACCTGAGAGTTTGACGTCTCCTATTTATGTTGTCTACAATACAGAGCTCTTGACGATACAGAGGCGCCATGTTATGAGTTGCCTTGTACATCAACCAACACAGTTTGAACTCTACTCTCTCAGGAAAACGAAGCCAGTGCAATTCTCGCAGAAGGGATGTTGTGTGCGAGAATTTAATGAGAATTATAATGCTTATTAATTAACAAATATAAGCGCTTAGCCTAAAGCCCAATTTCAAAAACAGTTCCAAATACAAGCCTCAAAATTTTCCTTTCAAAGACATCCAGTGCACGCTCGTTCGTCTCAATCGGTCTGACCAGGTTATTATATATAGTGATAAGAATATTTAAATGTTTTGCCATTTACTAATCATTTGTTTGTCCGCCAAATATATCAAATAAAGTGACCGACCTGATTAAGAAATGTGTCAAATTATATTAAAAACAACATTCAAAAGTAGGTCACAACCTTTCCTAATTATTAGTTCTCGAACGCAATCTCTTTCCATTGATATCTAAATTAAATCGTCTATAATATTAAACGCGAAGGTCTTTCTTTTACGATGTCTGATAAAATCCGCACATTTCTCCTTCATACAAAAATGTGACGCTTATTCGCTTATCATTTCTTCGTGACGCATTGTTATAAAAATGATATTATTCCTAAGACTTGTTTAAAAATGACTTAAAAAAATAATGATCCCAGATAAATGTATATAGAATACAGGCTGAGTTCTTTGTTTAAATGTCAAGATCGGAACGATTTATTAAAACTTATTGTACAAAATTATGGCAAATAAACAAGGAAATAGAAAACTTGCATCTGAATATACGTATTATACGGGTATACTTACTAGTTTGAAACTAAGGCCCGAATACAGAGTTAAAGCTTACTTTAACCTTTAAATCATTAGGTATTGTCTCTGCATTCGGTCTTTAGTATAAAACTCCTAAAAATTGTATTTTTCGCAATTTGTCAATCGATCATTGAATATGGCATAATTGCACGGGGAGGAGCGATAATGAGCGCACTAAATCCAGTTGTTGCAACTCAGAAACCGTTACAAATATTACTCTCGAAACCCAAGGACAACGAAAAGCCAAGACAAGGACAGACGAAACATTAAATATCTTCGATACACGATCGCATACTGAGACAAAAATTCATATTTTAAACGACCCAGTTGAAAATTTCCACACGAACGAACAAACTTAATTTATAAATTCCATGATGGGGAGTATAAAAACAAAGGTAGCAATATCCCACTGAGGTGTTTCTGACCTACAAAAAAAAAACTAGGAAATTTCTCTGGAATCTAAGAAACCTACATCTTATTGTAAATAAGTATATACAAACATTGCCTCTTCAGTTTCACATTTATATACGTATATAAATAAATATTCTGATTTTAAATATGCATATTGCTGAGTTTGCTACCAAATAGAGACATTGCTGCTTTTGCTGTTTACATAATTGGATATTGCTATGGTGTCACAGTCTAAAATCGACATCAACTCTCATTTTAGTACGAAGCGGCCATTTTTCATGTGACAAATCCTCGGGAGGTGATCGGTCGAAGTGAATATTGCTGCCTTTGCATTTTACACCACGAGGATATCGCTGAAACTGAAATGGTCCATTTCAAGAAGTCGTCAGGAATGCTTCCGTTATCGCTGGAAAGTTATGGCCGTTCTGTCATCGCCATCAGCGATCGAGACAACTCTGCCAAAAACATGGCGAAGAAGAAGGGAAACTGAGCTGTAGATACGCAGAAGATACGCTTTGTTGAGGGATGCTAGAGAGGACTTGATTAAAGGTATAAACGGGCCGCTTGAGACAGGTCGGCATCCCACAAATGTCGACCTGGTGAGAAATGAGTCTAACTTTAAACATCTTAAAGACTTTGTTGGAACTTGGGTGTCCCGCTGGGAGATCCTACCCTGCTCCGTAGTTTTTCCTGAACCAGTGTTTGAACCGTCGGTGATGATTTCTTTGGTCACGAATCTTTTATGTTTTATTATTTTTTCTTTACGTCTTTTTCCCTCCACGGAGGGGTTGTGTTTTCTACGTCCTGCGCCTTGTTTGGGTGATGTATTTTATTTAAATTTTACTATTGGTATTATGTCTTGTATTGTTATTTTTGAAATAAAGATTAATATGCGCGGGACAATGAAGGTTTTGTGCGACCGACTCGCCCGGTTTTCATCTCTGCGCGTTGTATTGACGAATGCCGAGCGAGGAGGTTGAGCGGCCAACGTGTTTGGCTGATATGGACGCTTTTGCGCATAGAACGGCTCAGGGTATGTGGTGGGTCCCCTTCATGAAGATACGCAGATCGAGAGAGAGGCTGATGATGACGTCGTTACGCACCCACAGTGTCGCAGGATGCTGGAACAAACTCCGCTGACGCAACTGTTGAAGATAATTAATAATCACACTGTGTTGGTGCGACCTTCAGGGCGCATCGCTCTCGGCTTTCATATTGTTTGTTTTTTTAATGCCGTGTTATTACGGACATTCCATGAACTTTTCGGCGAATTTACAATATCTTGAGTAATATGGTAATGTCGCTCGCTTCACGGCTGCGATCTGTCTCGTTTAAAAAAATGCGAGAACATTTTCAATCAATATTAACAATTTACTCATTTACACCACTAAAAAGTTATGAAACTGTTCCGAGTTTTTGTATTGGAACGAAGTTTCTCAACGCGGCCTGCGGTAGGAGTTGACTGGTAAAAATTGTCACGTAAGGAAAAAGCGTTACGCCCTGCCGTGGTTCGTTCGTTTCGCTGGCGATATTTTCGTCGTTGATAACGCCTAACTCACAACGCTCAAACAGATGAATCTTATTTTAGTTATCATAAGCCAATAAATACCACGATACCATTGATAATATTTTAAATAGTATTTTTCTCACTATTTTATATGTACATTTTAAGAAATAAATATTTTTCCTAAAATATTAAATGTAACAAAAAATGAGAGAGAGAGAGAGAGAGAGAGAGAGAGAGAGAGAGAGAGAAAGAGAGAGATTTTCTTATTAAACGATGTAATATCTATGATGCAACATATCGAGAAAAAATTGTGCAGATTGAGTTTGAAAATAATTTTAAAAAATTTCCCTAGAAAATCCAAGTTAACTAACTAACTAACTAACCATCACGCCGTTTACCCGCAGGAGCAGGCAGAGAGGATTGAACGCCACACTCTTCTATCGTGGCACACCACTTTTGCTTCAGCCACATTCATACATCTTCTCATACACGTTCTACGGTTGTTGCGGCTTTTAACAGGGCCATCCTCAAATACTTGTAATACCTGATCGTGCCAGGTCTTTCGCGGACGCCCTCTATTCCTGTTGCCTTCAACATTCGCCTCATATATTTTCTTATCCATCCTTTCCTCGTTCATACGTTAAAAATCTAAGTTAAAAATTAATATTTGACAAACGGCGCATCTTATTGAAAAAATAATTTGCTACATCGTCTATTCAGGCCGATGACAATCTGATATTTTGTATACATTAGCATTTTTGCTGCCTCTTTGTTATTTTTTACGAATAAATGCTTTATCCGTTCTAAGTCATCATTTCTCTCAATTTGCTTTCAATTTCGCTCAACAACTTGCTTGATGCCCTAATCTGATTTGGCGAGAAGTACAGACCTATCCAGGCATTCAAAAAAAAGTCAGACATCTGGTTAGGATTAATTCAGTTACTCACTTACCATCACGTCGTTTCCCCGTGGGGGTAGGCAGAGAGGATAGAGCGCCACACTCTTCTGCTCTGACATACATTACATACAACTCTCGCCTCATCCACATTCATACATCTCCACGAGCAGTTACGCCGATGTGAAAATCGTGAATTTTGACGACTTGGACTTCAACAGTATCATGAATGAATGCAATGAAACCTTTCGGATTGATTTGGGTAAGAAATATATAATATAACCGAGCAGAAATATAGCAATATCCTTTATATACAGGATATTGTTTAAACTCCAATCAAAATACAGATACCTTATTATCAATAGCGACATCTATATTGCATTATGGGAATGAACAAGCTTTGGACTGCAGGTGGCGGTAGTAAAAATACAACTCACATAACTACGAAACAAGTTGTGTGAGTTAAACATATATACAACTTGCTACCTACTTTCCCGTATAAAAATATAGCTTCGTCTCTATGAGACTTATTTACCTATAAAACTCAATGTCTGTCTGTCTGTTCTCTATACAAATCTACACCTTTATCCGATTCGATTCAAATTTTGCACACTTACGCTTTAGGACCCGACGGGTAACATAGGCGACATTTCCTTCCTATTATTTTATTATTTTCCTCCCTCTGATATATTTTCGATGCAAATCTGTACCGTTGGACCGATCGGGCTCAAAATTTGAAAACTTATTCATTGGGACTCGGCGGGTAACATAGGCGACATTTCCCTCCTATTCTTTTATCCCTTCTCCTCCCTCTGATATATTTTCGATGCAAATCTGTACCGTTGGACCGATCAGGCTCAAAATTTGAAAACTTATTCTTAAGAACTCGGTGGGTAACCAAGGCATATTTCCCCCCTATTATTTTACCCCTTCCCTCCTCTTGATATATTTTACATGCAAATCTATACCGTTCGAATAGAACCTTTGCTTACCCTCACAATTTTATTTTCAACTAAATCCTTAACCCATGCGATTCGTAATTTATGGATTTTATGCATTCATGTATTGTACTCAAACTGTAGCATTTGTCGATCATATGTGTAACTTGTAACTCCCACTTAATGTATTATAGGTATGTTCCAATTGTAGTTTGTCCCTGCGACTTGGAGGCAGAGAAGAGGTTTTGTGTGGACGCCTTCCCGTCCCGCTCACATTCCCACGAGTGTCAGCGCGACGGTGAGTACGGCCACGTTAGCATTAAAAAATTCCGAAAATGGGTGGCGAAAGTTTAGGGCCGATATGGGAGTGATCGCTCATAGAAGGGCCCTGGGTGTGTGGTGGGTCCATCTTCTCTGTGAATGCCGATTTGCGACACTCGTAATTTTGTTCTGAACATTATTAATAATTTCTTTGTCACAAAATACGTATTGTGTTATTTTGCTGTCTTCTAGTCTATCAGGTTAAAAACGACCCTTTAAAAAATTCTTATCTGATAATAAAAAATATGTAAATAACAAAGATTTTTTTAAATATATTTATTTATTTGGTGTAATTTTATACATATAAATGAAGGTAGTTGCTTCACTAGACAAGAAAGACTATATATATCAGAAATAAAATTTAAGTATTGCACGAAATATAACACAAACACAAGAAAGACAACATATGAGAAATGTATTTTTTAACATTAAATATAAGGAATGAAAGGCTCCGCACATCGAATGTTCAAGCTCCAAAGTTAACCAATACATACATTCGAAACTCCACACAGCTTCGTGAATCTCAGTCTTCCAAAAATGGTATATTACGCACTTTATCAAAGTATTTTCGCTACGCCAAGTGTGCTTGGGTTGGTGCGGCCCCAACTATAATAAACCCTTCAATAGTCTCAGAAATAGGTTATACGTCTAACAAACAAGAAACCATTTAGATATAACTCTGAAGACCCACCCAGAGACCTTCAAGTGCTTGACACAAGACAGCTATACGCCAGTTCAATACTAAAATCATTCTTTCAAAAAAAAATTTTTTATCATATTGACTATCTGAATTCAGAAACACCAGAAGCGCAAATTCGGGAAATGTTTCAGTGCCTGTGAAAAAGATATATAATATACTGCACACTTTGTTTCATGAACATTATATATTTTTTTTCTTCCCCCACCAATATATTCATTATACATCTTCTTCAAACTTGTCCTACATTAGTGTTGACAAAATATAACAAATAACCGGTATACAATTAGCACAGGCTACGCCTAGTTGAGTAGTAGCAATCCAGAAAATATAATTAAAATATATTGACGGCTCCTACGTATAATATCGTAACCCACAAATCGACGATTTTTAGTTTTTTGTGTATTTCATATCTATTTAATTATATCTTTATTTCCAAGAAAGAAAAAAAAATATTTTGCAATAAATAACGTTTTTTTCGGACGTATTTTATCGTATCTCAAACAATCACATATTTTTTTACGAAGTATACTATCGTATGTAATACTTTCGATAATTTGCGTTGGAAAATAACATAAGATAATTTTATCGTATGTAACATTTACGATAATATACGTTGGAAAATAACATAAGATAATTGTCGTATGTAACATTTACGATAATATGCGTGAGAAATTAATATAAGATAATTATCGTATGTAACACTTACAATAATATGCGTGAGAAAATAACATAAGAAATTATCGTATGTAACACTTACGTTATTTTACGTCGCGTCTTTTCCGAAGTAAAATGTTGTAAGTCATTTATACGATATTTTCTGTCGCGTCTTTTCCGAAGTATAATGTCGTATGTGCATTTCTACAAAAACCTTTAATAATTTCGACTTTTTTGTGATTATTTATGAAACTACAGTATAAAGTTAAATATTGATATGAAATTTCAAAACAATTGGGCAATATTTACATTTATACCGGACGAAAATATGTTCAAATCCTTCTCCTGTAAAATTGAATTTTGTGGGTTATGATATTATACGTAGAAGCCATCGATATGTGTATTTAGATAAGTAATATTGTAAATAAATGTGGAAATATTGGATCATAATAAAGTAGATATACATTATTATTATGATCCATTATCAACGCCCTAGTGGGCTGTTACAGTACAAAAAAATTAAAAGCATTTTTATATACCTAACGTAAAACACATTTTACAGTAAACAATAAAAAATAATAATATAAATAAAACATATTAAAGATAAATGAACAATGTGAAATGTAACAATATAAATATAACAATGTAAAACAATATTAAATAAAATATAATATACAACAATAACAATACAACAACACTGAAAAACAACGCACCAAAGGTTGCATCAACGACAGATGAAAATATTGAAGAAGATGGTAACTCTATATGTATATAAATAACTTAAATAAATAAAAATCCATTTTGTTAGCTCCAGGAGATAAATTTGTTCCTTGTGTTGGGTTAATTTTCGAAAATCACACATTGCTGCCCTGCCGTACGGAATCTACCCAACCTTCCTTGGGCAATCTGGATAAAACAAATGTCAGATGGAAATCGGCGCCATTTTCACTGTTTATGGTAACAATCTATGGTGCGTCCGATATATTGTCTATGGTGCGCTGTCAGAAAGTTTAGCCAGTCTCTTTTCTATGGTTTAGCCAAAAAGTGATCCAAGCAAGCTGAAGAGCCAGCTTATCAAAGCGCTGAGAAAGCTGGGAAAGAACATTTTTGACGTATTTAATGATGAACCAGAGATTTTACAACACTGCATACTTATTAAAACACGAAATACATTCAAATTATGCATTTATTAAATAGTCAGATAATTAGATTAGAGGCAAATCGAACAATGTCAATGTTTTTATGATAAAAGAATAAACAAACAGCATGCGATGTATTTTACAAAATTAAGAACATTTTAATATAAAATGAATGTTAGTATGTACAAAAAGTACAAATACGAATGAAAAAAGTAAAGATAAAGTACCAAAGTGTTAGATATGATTATAAACAGAATATAACAGAGCTTGTCCATAATACTTTACAGGTCCTACATATATTATGAATCAAAAATGTCTAAGCAACAATGCCCTAATTTCAATCGTTATGGAGATAGACGACTTCAAAGTTTGCAGATTTTTTCAATATTTTTGACTTATCATTAGACATAACATATATCGAATATTAATAATTAATTAATTTTAATATTACATAATATTAAAAATATAGTATACAAGTCAAGTTAAATGATTAAAACCTTGTGAAAATTCTGGTTAAAATTTCTGCAAGGTTTTTTATCATTTTATTTGACTTCTATTAAGGCGAATGAATTTTTAATATTCGATATAAGTTACTTTAATGGTAGTCCGACGATAACAGAACATAAAACAGAAATATTTTTAAAAATGCTCTCTTTGAAGTCGCTTATCCCCATGACTTACGGACATTATTATTGCTCGAACATTTTCGATTCATTATTTAATCTGCATGTCATTGTAAAGTATGGTGGACTAGCTCTGTTTAAACCTGTAAATAATGTTATTAATAGTTTTAATGAACGTCGATTGGCGTGCGGCGAATTTGGAACTAAAACCCGCCCCGCCCGCACCCGGCGGTAACCCCTCGCCCTGTCATTCAGTTCAATTTTGTATTTGCTCGGGATCTGTGACATCTTGATTACCAATATACACTGAATTATTATGTCCAAAACATCCTAAACAGTCCGGGATGGTGCAAGAACAGTTGCCAATGAAGTATTAAAGTTTTGCGAAGCTGAAAAAGCGAAAAATGGACCGATATTACCATTTGACAGGTTGACAGATAGAGCGGCCGCCATTAATGGTTTGTTTCTTTAGTGTTGCAAGACCAAATTTCTATTTAAGGCTACGACACCGGTCACCGGACATTCTGTACATTATGTATTGTGTAATAAATTTACACCCTGGCAACTTCTGTTACTCGAGAGATCGCACGCCAATTTATACAGGTACGTCTGTACCATGCAGTGTTAATCTATGGTTAAACATGCAAAACATATCTGCCAAAAGTGATGTATAGCATTTGTGAAGAGTGCTATCAATGTGAAAGTGCTTTTTTACTTACTCCTGGTTGCATTTGTACATGAGTTTCAGCTTGTTGACGTCACTGGTACTGAGTCCTACCCTCTGCCCGATGGTAGCTCCTGCTTGCTGTAAATTACAAACATAATTGTAAGTGTAACACAAAACCATTACCCCATCAAATCAAACTGTCTTATCGTTTGATGTCATTCTAAATCTACGAAGGAGATCTTTATTTTCGACTCGAGTTAGGTCTGGAGATTGTATACGAAAATTTATTAAGTTGAAGTGGTGTACAATTATAATCTAGATATCTTCTGTATATATCTTATAAAACTGGGAAGACTTCGGTGGCTGGGTCATGTGGAAAGAATGTCCGAGCATAAAGCACCAAAGTCCCTGCTGAACTCAAGGCCAATAGGGCGAAGGAGCTTAGGAAGGCCAAAATTAAGATGGAGTGACAACGTCCTCAAAGACATCTCTGCCTTAGAGCTTCGGAACTGGAGAGAGCTGGCACTAGTCCGAGATGAGTGGAGGAAGATTATTGAGGAGGCCAAGACCCACCAAGATGATCTTCTGTAGGTCCCGCTCGCTTTCGATCCGGATGGGGGGTGATGTATCGTCCCGTCGCAGCAGAATAGTTGAGTTTCTCGTCCAACAGTAAGAAAAACAATAGATTTAGCCTCAAAGAGAAGCTTCTTTTTTTCTGCGGTTAGATGTTCATCGCTAAAGATTCTTTGCGTTGCTCCAGTGAGGCCGATGTCTGTGGTTGAAACACCCCGTCGTTTTCGTATCGCTGATAGAAGTCCGTCTTTTGTGTGCCTTCTGACGAATTAAGAATAATATTCTTTTGTTTATTCTTTTAGGTAGTTTCGCTCTAACGGCGAAGTTCAGATCATCAGCAACCAGGGGAAATTCGAACGTTTCAGCAATTTTATGGATATGGTAGATCAGATTTTCTCATTTTTTTCCCGGAATTACTTTAATTTCCAAATTATTCTGACGGGCTCATTGTTCCTGCATTGTAGAATGACGTAGGTCCATTATTGTCTTTCGTAGATCATGTGCTTCTTTTTCCAGTTCATTTGCTCTCTTTATCTTTTTCTCGAATTCGGTGAATTTGTTTTCAAGTTCATTGATTTTTTTAGAATAAAATTTGAAGAGGTTGAACAACTCGTCGAATTTGGAGGTGAATATTTGCAGTGTATCGTTAACCGTTTGGAATTTATTTTCAATAAATTCCATTATGTATTTTTGAACCGACTCTAAAGTCGGTTCAAAAATACATAATGGAATTTAACTATTGCCGTCTGTGGCCCGGCCATGATGTTTGGCGTAGTCAGTAGAGCCCAATTCGTATATTGGTTGGATATTCCGACGTATTCGGAAAATTTTGCTATTGTTACCGCAACACTCAAAAATAGAGAAACGTCAAGACATCTGTCAAATATCAATACTTCTATCATTGTGACAAAATGTTGGCTTTAATTTAATGTTTGAACACAGGATGAAGACACTGGAAGAAAACTGGAAGAAGTAGATGTGTACGAAACAAACTGATTTTTACCAAATTCTCAAATAGATTAACACTTATTTTATAGAATATTCATCAAACACTTATATTTAAGACAAAACTTCAGGTTGGAATGACTGGTTTGCGTGACGATAGAAATCTTTTTGATATCCATGTCGTTTCGATATCAAATAAATCAATATGATCAACCTAGACATCTTGGAAATCCGACATTATCGACCATCGACGTATATGTAAAAAAAAAAGCATTGATGTAGGTACTTATTATGATTTAAAATGATTTATATGCCGTTGCTTACAACTGTTGGGTGTTGAAAAGTGACATTACACCACAGTGTATGTAGACATGGCGAATATTGTTAAGTCTCTTACACTCCACATTCCCCTCATTCCGCATGTCACATTAATTAAAGCATAAAGATCCAAGACTACTTAATGATAGTACAATTTTTTATAGAAAATACAAGAAATACTGAAAAAGGCGTAACTTTAAAATTATGGCAAGAATCTACTTGTAAAATATTGTTGGCTAGCTTTGTTACACATGTATAATAAGTATAGGTATGTGGCGTATAAAAAGCAAAGGCAGCAATATACAAAAAATAAAAAAAAGTGTTTTGAATGCGGTCACCGAGAATTGCTAATTTAAAATGCACTGAATTCTAGATTTAATTTACCTATCCCTTCCAAAATCATGTTTCCTATAAATTTATATGCCATGTTTCCAGTAAAATCTCGAGTTCAGTACATTATAAATTAGTAATCCTCGATGACTGCATTAATTTTTTTTGGATAAGTTATTTAGAATATCCGAGGTTAATGAAAATATCCTTAATATGGTCAGATTATTTTACTTTCTCGTCTTAGGCCGGCGCCACACTGCACATGTCTTCCGCCGCGTCTTTTCCGTAGCGTTGAAATCGGCAAAACAAATGGATCGATCCATCATCCGCGTAGTGTGTCTGATATATTGTATGGAAAAAAATATAGCGGCGTTCCGCGACCGAAGAGACACGACGGGATATCTGCGTAGTGTGACGCCGGCCTTATGGCGACATTCTGCGTGGAAACAGTCAATGGACCGAAGATTAGGTTAGGTTAGGTTAGGATAGAGAGAAAAAGAAAATGAACGCTCTAAATTTTTTCTTACCTTTGGAACGATAGTGGGCAAATTGTTGGAGGTAAAGGCGTAAGCTCCGTAGTGCATGACGCTGCCGTAATCGTATGGAACTCCAAAATCATTGGTAACTGTGGCATCATATTTGTTGAAGTTATTCTCCATACCTGAATGTTAAACCAATACTCACAATGTAAAACATAAAAGCAATAATATTTTATTTGTTATTCTTAAATATACAGTCTTTTTTACATGCTTGTATTTAACCCACTTTGAGTCACTCACTAAGTGATGTGATGTTTGAGTCACATCACTCGAGTGATGGTATTCGAGGATTAGAAAAGTAAGACAACATATGAAATACTAGTAGGCAATGATTGTCTGGAACAAGTAGATGAGTTTGCGTACTTGGGAAGTATTATCGATAGAAAAGAGAAGGTTGAGAAAGATATCGAGAGGAGAGAGATGCTTTGAATGCAATAATTACTAATAGAAATATGTCTACCGAGGCAAGACTAGCGGTACGTAATGGAGTTCTAGTACCAACACTGATATGTGGAAGTGAAGCCTGGAGCTGGCAGAAGAGGAAAGAAAGTAGACTGAATGCAGTGGAGATGAGGTCCCTTAGACGTACGTGTAACAAATCCATATAGGAATTGATGTAAAGTTGATCTTAGCATAATTAATAGAATTAAAAAGGGATGGCCCAGATGGTTTGGGCATGTTGAGCGAATGAATGGGTAAAGAACCGTGACACACAGCTCCGGCAGATTTGGAATTGCTCGGAATAAAGTGATTGTGATTTTTTATAGTCTTGGACATTTTTTATTTTCGTTTTTTTTTGCACATTTTGCCATTACCTCTAAGTTCTCAAAGACTTGACAATCTTACCCTGATTTACAACGTTTACGGGTTGTTCGCGTTTTTGGGACATTATAGCGTTTACCTGTTATGATGTTTTGGTAGTTGATCGTCACAAAGTCGTCCCTCTCCGTTCTGCTCTGCTCGTGAAAGAATCCCAGGGTGTGCATCAACTCGTGGGCCGCTGTTCCTTTCAAGGTGACGCATCCTGGGGACTGCAGGTTCACGTCCTGTCGCCCACCTGGAAGAAGAATATAAAACCATACTTTTATACACATAATATTTGCGACAGGCATGACAGATGTCGTTGAATAACTTATTTAAGATTCATAAATAAGAATTTAGAGGGGGCTGCACTGGAATTTTAAAATACGTCATTCTGTCAAGAGTAAAAACTTGGTAGAAAGCTAGGTAGGAACCAAATAGGTAATTGTAAAATGCGGATTTCTTAATCCGATAAATCATTTTTGAAAAAAAAATTTTTTGCTGCACTTAATATATTTTATTTCCGAATAAGTGCATGACATTCTTTTCTGTCTGGATAATCGTGCACTGGGGATAGTTGCATCTCAGTCACGGCGGAGGAGCTCCACGGGAATGAACGTGACACGGCCATTTTTTTTTACTTTAACAACTACCAATATTTTTTTAATAATTAATCATCGTAAGAAATCACACATTTCTACCTAAACTCCAGATTCCTAGAGCTTAAATATTGATATTTATTTCTGAGGATAGATTAACGAAAAAATAGAAAATAAATACTCAACAGTACATATACATAGCACCCCGAGTACGAGACTATCATATTGTTGTGCATTTTTAATATTACTATATACCAAAAGATCATGATTGTGTGACTTTCCATTATTGTGTTACAATGAAAAGTGAGACATCGGCATTTGATGCATTTTTCTTTAAATTGAGTGCAAGAATATTCCTTATAAAATGTAATTGTTTTATTATAAGAAATATGAAAACGATAATGATATTTTGTCGTGTTGATACGCAATAGTATCACTTTTAATGCATACGAGTACTATTTGAATTACGAAAAAAAAACTTTAAGCTCCAGTATCTTAGAACGCATATTTCAGAAAGATTGCATTGTTGAATTTTTATATATATTTTTAAATAGAGATGCTAAGACGGAATACGTGTCGCATCAATATTCTTACTATTGTCAAACTAAGCTAAAAGCCTGTGCCACGAAAACAGGACTAACTTGCTGGTGTCCTGGAATGGAGCTCGAAACACCGATCACCAGGTCACTAGGCTAGCGTCATGACCATACACCAACAAACTACGTACTCTCTATTTTCAAGTTTTCTAAAAATCTATATTCAAGTTTTCTTAAAATGTATAACTGCCGACTGAAACTGTATTTCAAATGCTGGAAACTGTTGTGCACAGACAAAATAATGATTTTCAATGTACGCTACTGAAAATCGTGTTTAATCCCGCATTTGCAAGGCGCGTGCTAATACGCCGATGGAGCTAAAGCACTAAGATTTTCAATAAAATAAAATTGTGCGATCGGCCATTTTAACTGAAACGTCGGTACCGGTCAGAGCGAAATTAAAAATAGATGAAAATGCAATTATTTGCCTTAAAACTTAGTTTACTACTGAAATAATGTCATTTTGGATAATATTAGACGCGTACCTACATTAAAGAAGGTTATTTCAAAATCTGTCATCATGCCTATTGATTTAACAAGTAATCAATATATATATAATATATATATATATATATATATATAGATAATATATATATATATATATATATATATAATATTATATTTATATATATGAAGGATTATTTTCTAGGATAACCCGCGTATTGTAGTCTTGAGAAAGACTGTTATATTGTACCCAACGTTTCGGACAGATAGCACTGGCCATTTTCAAAGGGATTTTTGCGCCTTGTATTTCGAGTTCTGTTTTGAATTGATGGCAAGCACGCCCGTTCACTCCAGAAGTCGAGATCTCGACGGTGAGTCTAGAAGGTTCCGGAAAAACCTGCTCCAGAAAGTTCTGGAGGGAGAAGGTTCTAGAAAATTCCCGAAAGTTCTATAAAGTTCTAAACTGAGTGGCGGAATGTGTCGGTGTGTCTAGAAGGTTCCTGTACATTCGATAAATTTTTTGAAAGTTCTGGAAGGAGAATGTTCTAGAAGGTTAGCGAAAGTTCTATGACGATCCAAACGGTGTACTAAAAACCTACGCGTGCGAAGCCGCGCTAGCACAGCTAGTTAATATAATACTAAATAATAATAATAATAATAAATAAGAAGTATAATAGGAGAACTAAAATAACAAAAATGTTGAATGCCCTATGACTGGAAACTGTAAATCAAAGAATAATATATAATGTAATGGTCCAAATATTTAAAATTAAACATGGATTAGTACCCAAATACTTTGATGACAGGATGAAGATGAATAAAGATTTTCATTCTTACAATACAAGAGGAAGCGACAACATAAGACTACCAAAGAAAAAGAAAAACACCTCACAAAATTGTATTATGTATAAAGGTATAAAAATCTTCGATAGCCTGCCAAAGGAAATTCAAAACATGGAGAATATAAGGAGGTTTAAACTGAAGTGCAAAAATTATATTATAAAAACTTTTAAATGATTAGATGGAATGCAACATGTCCAAGTGAAATCATGTATTAGGCCACACAACATTATGTGTGGAACTAAATTATTAAGATAATAAATAAAAATAAGTAAATAAATAAAAATAATAAGTAAAATAATAAGTGATTCAAGAACTTACCATTCCTCCCAACGCTGGACCAACAGCCAGTGTTCTGGCTGCCGATGGCCACGTAGTCGGTCTGGCCAGTGTAGGGGACGAAACGGATGCAGGTCAGACTGTGGTAGTCTGCGATGGCCGCCATGATCAGGTCTTTTTCCTGTGTAGCTGAAATAAACACAAGTTTATTAAAATGCCAATAATTAGCGAGTTATCCGCTTATTTTCTCAGTGACAATACAAAATACAACGCAAAAAAAGAAAAAAAAATGCTACGAATTCTTTAGATAATTTTTGAAGATAGAGTACGTGATATAAATGAATACAACGGTATATTTTGAATAGGTATACGTCCAAATTTTTCAACAGAACAATACTGGATTTTATCCCCAGTGGGACATAATTAATAAAGATCTATACCTATAAAACTCAATGTCTGTCTGTCTGTTCTCTATACAAATCTACACCGTTTCTCTGATTCGATTCAAATTTTGCATACTTATGCTTTGGGACCCGGCGGGTAACATAGGAAACATTTCCCCCCTATTCTCATACCCCTTACCATCCCCTTGATATATTTTCGATGCAAATCTGTACCGTTTGACCGATCGGACTCAAAATTTGGAAACTTATTCTTTAGGACTCGGCGGGTAACATAGGCGACATTTCCCCCTATTCTTTTACCCCTTCCCCTGCCCTGATATATTTTCCATGTAAATCTGTACCGTTTGACTGATCGGACTCCAAATTTGGAAATTTACTTTTTAGGACTCGGCAAGTAACATAGGCGATATTTTCAACTTAATCCTTAACCCGTGCAACGCCGGGTACGAACAGCTAGTATACTATAGATGTGATGATCAAGATATATTATACATCTATTTTAATATATATTACAAGTTCTGCAGGTTAAGTGCTATTTTAAGTGTGACAACTGTTTCGGCTTTTTAGGCCATTATCAAACAGTGGATACACCACGTATGATCGACTTATTTATAAGGTTTAAGTTACCCCTTCCCCTATGGATAAGTAGATGTTTTCGGTGAAGCCCTATATTAAGATTCTTTGTTCATAGGCACTTATCATTAAGATTCCCCCGGTTTATAACACTCGTACAATGAACATTATGAAGAATTACATTTTTCTAAGCAATCAACTATACAGGATTTCCTGTGATCCATCTAGATGTCGAAGATACTCACAAAAGGTACCCTCAATGACGTAAGGAACCACCCCGCCTGGCCAGCGGTAAGATTCAGCCCTCAAACCATTTCTGCTGGTGGACGGAGGGAAGAGAATGTCTCCTTGTGCGTATTCCCCTAATTCTTCAGGGTTTACTTTGGAGGACGAGTTCCATGCCGCCAAGTTGTTTCCTGGAATTAAAAGAAAATGTTGCAATACGACAAGGCTGAAATTTTTATAATCTCCCTGAACAAGACCGTACTTAATAGCTGTTTGAAAATAAATATAACCGTAATACGATTATTATTTTCCTTAATATTGTAGTGACGCAGCTGTTTTGCAGGGTATTATGGTCACTCGAGACAACAATTTCTTTCTCGGGATTTCAAAGGTCGGAAAAACTATTATTAAATCAAAAGCTTTATAAGTTTCGATTTAATAATAGTTTTTTTCCGACCTTTGAAATCCCGAGAAAGAAATTGTTGTCTCGAGTGGCCGCAAAGGTTGTTTGGTACGTATTGGTTCGTTGAATATTCTCTCAAAAGTCGTTTAACTAACATTTTTCAGATTTAACTAGTCAAAAATTATCGTTTGTTTTATTATGAGGTATATACTATGAAAAATATATTATTGATGTGTAACATCTGTCCTCTCGCTTTCCTGCAATCTGTGCGAGTGATTTCGTGAAAATGGACGGAAATGCGTAACAGGAAACTAGACGCCGGGGAAGCGCGCGCTATTTCATTTGAACAATGAGCGCGCACGGTGATAGAGTTGGCCGTTGGTGGCAAGATGGTACCATCCCATTTCTGAGAGTTTGGTATCGTATTAATAAATGTATTTGATATTAAAGAAAACATATTACTATTGTGAAGTCACAATTTCAGAACTTCTATGAATTTAAAAAAAAATATATAAATCAATTAAAAAAATCAAATTAACGAAAACATATTTTAACCGCTACCGCGATTCGAAACAACGGACCTTCATCCTATATCCGGGGATGGCGCGTTATCCAATTTCGCCACGGTAGTCTGATAAATTAACGAAAAATTTTCGACTTTATATGTAATCTCTTTTTAAATGGTCTATTGCCATTGGTTCGAATCCCGGTAGTAGATACAATATTTTATTTATTTTATTTGATTTTTCTAATTGATTAATAAAAATTTGTTTAATAATTCACTGAAATTGCAAATTCACAACAATTACGTGTTTTCTTTAATATATTATCAATTTAATGTCATACGGGATATCGGGTTCAGGTCTCTTATTTTATTTAATAAAATGGATAGATAAATATTTTTCTAGACATAAAAATATATACATATTCTTCACAGGGGTGACATGAGTTTGAGAAAAGATATAATAAAAAATGGCACATATCTGCTTTAAAAATAACTCAGTAATATTTGGTAGAATGTAATAAAATATAAATATGACGTATGTGTTTTTACATAAAGTAAAAGAACACTACAAAAACTTGAAATATCCTAAAAAATAAAGTAGGTCTCAGCGTTATTTATACTAAAGTAGCGGTTGCCATAGACAGACGCACAAGTAAGTAAAAAAATCTTTTTCAGTACGAGTTGTTTTTGCTACTTCACGTCTTTAGAACACTGGCTATGAATTTAAATACATTTTTAGGCATTGAAATAAAATTCTAAGTTGTGTGTGTGTTGAAGACAAGACTCTTGTATATGATTTTCTATAATTAGTTATCCGTTCCCATTTAAACATTAGTTTCTTTTGACAAGTCGAAAATAATTGTGAAATATATTTATAATATATATATTAAGACAAGCGAAAATTTTTATGTCCATTTCTAAAATAATGGAATATATCCGGATAGTAAAATTAAGGTAACCTATTAAATTTAAAGTTTCTTTAAGTAATTATAAATATTTTCATTCCATTAAAGAATTGAAATTTTATCATTCTAATATGAATCAAAATTAAGTTTTTTCTCCTCTTTTTAATGGTGTGGTTATATACAATATATTAAATTTTCAAAATTAATCGATTCAAATATATTCCTTTTCAGTTAACGAAAATAATAAATAAATCGAATATGCCCAAATTATCATTTATACATACATTTTTTCAAGGAAAATGGAAAAACGTATTAAAATATATTTTTTCCTCACCTTTATTGTAATCACAGATCAAACAATCTGCTATTAGCTATTGTAAATTAAATATATAAAAAGTAATGACAATATTTAAAAGAAAATGAGGTTATACAACACTGTTTTATTCCACTATATTTGTTTTGAATTGTTAGAACGTTTTCGGGATTTCTCCCATTGTCAATAACAACACGTTTACAACTGTTGTGTTGTTATTGACAATGGGAGAAATCCCGAAAACGTTATAAAAATTCAAAATAAATATAGTGGAATAAAACAGTGTTGTTTAACCTCATTTTTTTAAATATTAAAAATGAACTTCCACAATGTTACAAAAAAAAAACTTGAACATTTAATTAATGACAGTTACAAATCTGATTTTTAATGGCTTCTTTTTACTCTTAACCGACGGTAGGTATATGTATTTACGATTTTCAGATTAAACTCACCCGAAGCAGTGGTCGGCAACCCGAATGCCCTCTCCCCTAAATGTGAAAGATCCAAGAAACCTGTGTCCACTTCATCTGCAATGGTGTTGAGAACTAAATTTGATAAAGGCTGCAGAAATGCTCCACCGATCGAACAAATCAGAAAAAATAACACTTGAGACATCTCTCGAGAAAGCTGCAAACTCTTTTCGGCTTAAAAAAATCTCAAGACGACGCTAGAAATGCAATCGCTTATTTTTAAATGTTTTAGGCCCTCAGATTAATATACTACCGTGTATACTGATCTTAACGCCGAATGAAACAAAAAGTGACCGTTGGACAAGTTCTAATTTTGAATCTCCCGCCCACTTTTGACGTTTCCCGATTCTAGTTCCGGACTGACTGATGCTACCAGTAATGGACGGACATGTTTATATACCAAATTCGAAACGCGAAAATCGTATCAGAGAGGTTTCGTCATTATAATTCGTCAATGACGATGCCTTTTTTTTTAAAAATAAATTTAAAGCCTTGTCACCCAGTAAGAGGATTTAATTGCCAAACACTACTAGTCCATAGGTCATCTACATAAACATTACAGCTCAATAGAATTACTCTTTAAGAATCTTAGTAAAACTCTCAATACTTCCCATCGGCAGTCTGTAAGCAAGAGCTGGATATTTGTAGGGAAAGTGACATTAAGATCTGCAAGATCCTGGAGAAGGGACTGAGTACCGACATTTAAACTGCAATTGAAAAACAATGTACAAATCCTCCCCCTTTTGTCGGCACTCACAGATTGGATAGTTCAGAACGTGAATTTTTGCAAGGTGCAAGCAGACAGAGTAATGGCCCAGACGCATTCGGCAAACCATTGAGGTCTCCCTCCTGCTCAATCTGATCCTGTGACACCAGCTCGAGATGGGATGTGTGGCTGAGTAGCGACCTGGTGTCGACCTTTTGACACTTTAGCGAGGTTCCAATGAGTTCCACTAAAGTGCGACATCGTTTCTAGTAATATTGAGAAGATCGCTCCCTGGAATAGTGGAAAATGTGACATCCCCCTGTGAGATTGCATCTTTAGCCAGAGAGTCTACCTTTTCATTACCAGGTATACCTACATGACTCGGAATCCAAGTTAAAACAATTTCAAATTTATCCAAGGAAAGGTCGTGAATTATACTCAGAATTTCCATGCAGATCTGATCATCAGAGTGCCGAAAAGGGCTGGATTTAATTTTGAGCAGAGAACTTAAGGAATCTGAAAGAATAAGGCACTTCTTAGATTGTTTTAGTTTACATGATTTTAGCGCTTCTCGGATTGCCAAACATTCAGCAGTAAAAATGGACGTCTCTTCTGGGAGTTGGAATATACCTTGGATACCATCATTTGGGCAATAAACGCAGCACCCGTGCCGCCGGTTGCCTGGAGTTTGGATCCGTCAGTGATAGTTTGAGTCCAGCCATACCATTCTTTATTTATTATTTCAGAAAATATTCTCCTAGGGTTAGGAGTGAAATTTTCAATTCCCAGGGAGATGACTTTACGGGAAAAATGTGATTAGAAAAAGGAAATTTGTAGATAGGGAGAAATTGGTTTGATTAAAGCCGAGGGATGAAATTCCTGAATCTGGAGAAGCTCTAAGTCAAAAGAGGAGGAGTTCCTTTCCACTATGCACTTCCAATTCCAATATTTCCATCTTGGTGAGATCAAGAAGAGATTGAGAAATACCAAGAATAGGCTGGTTGGGGTCTCTGAAACACTTCATAGTAAATCTTCAAGTTTGTGTTTACTGGGGTATTATGCCGTGTTGTTACGACCTTTCGGGCCGACGTTTCGGATTCCATTGCAGGGTCCATCATCAGGGCTGATGTGTTATCTTGAATGTTGGTGTTGTGGTTAAGTATCGGCTTGCAATACCGTGCCGATGTCATTGTACCAAAAGCTGTCTTAATGTCTCTTTTCTTGAGAGCTCTCCGCAGACTCCGCAGAGATAGTGATCAGACAACAGATGAATCGTACATACTACACAATACAACACATCATGACTTCGGCACGGAATTGCAAGCCGATACTTAACCACAACACCAACATTCAAGACAACACATCAGCCCTGATTATGGCCCTGCAATGGGATCCGAAACGTCGGCCCGAAAGGTCGTAACAACACGGCATAATACCCCAGTAAACACAAACTTGAAGATTCTGAGTGGCCGTGAAAACCTAAGAACATTCTTACTTCATAGTAAAATTATGAGCTAAATATTGCCTTCTGATTGCGAGAGAGGGCTCCAATGTTTCCACCTGCAATGCATTAATCGGCGATGATCTCACAGCTCCAATAATCAACCTCAAGCATTTAGTCTAGTTTTATTCTTAAATATTTCGGAAGACGATCAAATAGAAAACTAGCATAATCTAAATGGTTCCGGATAAAGGCATTATACATGAGCTTCAGGATTAAAAGATGGGATCCCCACCATACACCTGATGTCGTACGGAGGAGGTTACATTTCGTTTCGCATTTAGAGACCACGGAGTTTATTTGGGAGGCCCTATTTAATTTTGTATTGAAGATAATGCCTAAAGATTTTATTTGATTGGCGAGTGGGATATTGAAACCATCAAATGTGACACACGTCTGGGAAATACAATGTTTTCTTGAGAAAACTATAGCTTGACTTTTTTGAGGGGGCCATTTCCAGTCCATTGGAGATAAGCCAGGAGTCGATCCCCGAGAGAGCCCTAGCAAGTTTCTTTCATGCAACAGGTATATCCTTATCAGAGCAGTAAATTGCTATGTCATCCGCGTATTGGAGTACGGAGCACATCTCTCGGATGGACACTTCAAGGTCAGCAGTAAATAAACTATACAGAAGGAGGCTGAGGACCGAACCTTGCGGAAGTCCCTTCCAAAGATTTCTGATTAATTTATGAGACGGACCACCTATTAAGATCGTCCTTTCACATAAAATATTAAAAACCAGTTGAACTAATTTTAATGGAAAGTCCAGTTTTATAAGCTTATATTTTAATTAGATAGGGCTCACATTGTCATATGCACCACGAATGTCAATAAAGGCCGCTGCAGTACACTTACCGAGAGAAAGAGATATTCTTATATCTGAGCCAAGAATATTGAGATTGTCAAAAACAGATTTCTTTTTGCGAAAACCAAATTGCGAGGACGAAAGGAGTTCATTGTGTTCTGCATACCAATCAACACGGTTTTTAATCATATGTTCAACCCCCTTCAGCATGCAAGAAGATAGGACTATTGGGCGGTAAGAGCATCCAAAACCTGGGTCCTTATTTGGTTTTTGGTTGGGAGAAACAATTGGACTTTTTACTCCTCAGGAATTCGTCCAGTTTTGAATTTCGAAAGAATTCTCTGTCATGAACACTAACATATCGACATTTCAAAAAAATTATCGCTTGAACGTCGTAATTCTCACATATTTGTTTTAAAAAATTTCAAGTGCATTTCATGGTCTAGCTTTTTCGCTACATGCCCCGCTACACGCTGTTTCCATTCCCGCAACTTCCGTTACAGTAAAAAATTTACCCTCAATGCGCCAAAAGACGATAACTTCAAAAACGTGTAAGACGTTGGATACTTGGAAGTAGAACTATGCATACAGAGTTATTTGGGAAACATTAATAACCTCGCAGGACTATATTCCTGCCTTGATAATGAGTCGAAAATGCTCAAGCTATCATAACCTAATATCAATAGTTATGGAGATATGCGACATCAAAATTTGCATTTTTTTTCATTATTTCTGATTTATTTTTTGTAAAACATTGGACTATCATTACAGTTACTTTAAAGGAATATGAAAAATTCATTCCTTTTAATACAAGTCAAATAAAATAATAAAAATCTTATAATTCCAATTGGAAATATTTCAGGATTTTTATTATTTTATTTAACTTGTACTGAAAAGAATGAATTTTTCGTAATCGATATAAGTTACTGTAATGATACTCCAACGTTTTACAAGAAATAAATAATTAAATATATATATATATATATATATATATACAAATGTTTCTAACTAACTAACCACCACGACGTTTCTCCGCAGGGGTAGGCAGAGACGATTGAACTTTTTCTTCGGCCACATACATCTTCTCATACAAGTTCTACGGCTGTTGCGGCTTTTAACAGGGCCGTCCTCAAATACTTGTAGTACCTGATAGTGCCAGGTCTTTTGCGGACGCCCTCTATTCCTGTTGCCTTCAACACTCGCCTCATATATTTTCTTAACCATCCTTTTCTCGTTCATACGTTCCACATGACCAAACCATCTTAGCACTTCTTTCTTTATTCTATCTACCACACTACAGCCGGCATTGTATTCACTTCTAATTTGTTCATTCCTCACTATATCGACTGTGAAGCCACGTGAGTATTACTGGACCACCACCCTTAATGTACTTGGCAGCAACATTGTCATAATCCACAGCCTTGCCATTCTTCATTCAATTTATTTTTTTATTTGTTTATTTATTTAACGCCCTTATAGGCTTTTACAAAAATAAAGAATGTAAATTTAAAAACATTTAAATTTAAATCATAAGACAGATAAAATAATAATACAGAAAAATTTATTAACCATTTCCATTTCGTTGAGATGTAAAGAATTGTATCAGCTTTGTCCTAAACACAGTTATATTATCAGCAAAAATGTCAGCCGCCTCTGCATGTTCATTCCCTAATGAGTGTAATCTGAAATACCAGTGTAACTATGTTATTTAGATAGCTAGCTTACATGCTAGTATATATAAATATTTGTCAATTAACATCACCATAATCGTTACTACGAAAGATGAATCTATAATAAAGAAACTGAACATGACAATTCAAATGCATAGAAGAATATTACGTCTGCTGCGTTTATGGTCGACACATTTTTCCACATGCCAGATGTGCCGAATAAGATGCTTAGCAAAGTCTGTCGTGTACGGCCACCTTAATATGTAACGAAGAAAATACTTCGACAAATAGCACAAAATAAATATTGATTCAAGTAATTCTCATCAATTATTTGTATTGCAGACTATTAATATTTACCTCCGCGCGGAAATGTGCTCAGAGCTGGCTGCCTACAGCAGCCGTTCGCAGTGCAATAACCTGTTTCGCAATAATGTATAAACTATCATAACGTTGCTAATTGTCCATTTTATTTTGAAGTATGAAAACTTTAAGATCCAATTTAGCTAAAATTATTATTATCACGTGGTCGTTGCTCAGGAGGCAAATGAAAACACAGGAAATTAATTAGCGATTCGTTAATTAGTGATTAATTAATTATTATTATTTTATTTCTATTTAAAGTATTCCTCCAGTTACTCTGAACGGTGTGGTCCTGAAGGTGACCGAAAGAACAAAATACCTAGGACACATAATTACAAATAATCTAATGGACGACGACGATATTGACAGGCAAAGACGAGCTCTCAGTGTGAAAGCGAATATGCTGTGTAGAAGGTTTCGTCTTTGTAGCACCGCTGTAAAAAGAACGCTCTTCCTTGCCTTCTGTGCAACGTTATATACACGTGAACTCTGGACAAATTATAAAAAGAGCAGCATAGAAAGACTTCGCATACAATATAACAACGCCTTTCGTATGATGTTTGGCCTTCCCAGATATTGCAGCGCTTCCGGTATGTTCACTGAGGGGCGTGTTCCCAACTTTGCAGCCCTCGTAAGATCCAGGGTGGCAGGGATGAGGGAAAGGATATACAGCTCCGGAAATATCCTTATCCTGGAAACCCGCCTTACTCCAGCATCCAGCATCGATGCACACTGGAGAAAGATACTGGCCCCGCATAATTGACTTGCCATCGCTCGCTAAAGCCGATATTTTACCATATATTTCTTTTAATACTTATAATACTTCTCTTCTATTTTATATGATTTCCTATTTCTCTTTTGTTTTATATAATATTTTTAATGTGTGTACCTACTTTTATATGGAATGTGTGGGATTGCACGAACCTCCCCACATTCTGGAATAAAGTTATATTTATATATTTATTTATTTATTTAAAGACTATCGACAGGTAAGAATGACCCTAATGGATAATCATTTAGGACAAGGTGATTAGTACAGTTACATTTTACGGTAAAACATTATACATTATACAATATAAGTATAGTACAATATGCGACTACAAGATGAACGAAGTTCACAATCTCCGCGCGATATAATAGGCACGTAGGCTCCCAGGTCGACCAAGTTAAAAAATGTGTACCCGCATCTTTATGGCAATAATTTTTTTGTTTGGGTTGATTTCCGAAGAGTCCGTGTTACACGCTCAAATTATTTTCGCCAAATGATTGATAATAATCATTTAATAAATTGAATATTAAATGAACAAGGTCACTGAACACGAATTAAACTTAACGCTATTCTTTGAATTACGCTATTTCGCAAAATATCAATGTGTAAATGAACACCTTATTATCGCTGAGAACACTTTGTTTATCGCTCGTAGAATATTCAAATCAAATTATCGCACATTATTTAAATCGCCAGTAAGGTACTCCACCCGAATATTTCTCTCGATATCTGTCGCATCGCAATTTCACGACTGGGCACACCTGGCCGTCGTCTCGCGACTTACTTCGCACTGAACTATCTGTCAAAAAAAGACTCGCCGCGGCGTGGTAGCGCTATTTATACCAAAATGCTGGATTATCGAACCTCCTAAATTATTCTAGTGTTTTGGAGAAGGTTGCCGCTGCTTCTAGGCTGTTTTAGGTGTTTGTAGACGTGTCCCGAATTTTTGGTAGACTTTGCTAGAGGCTTATGTTATATATTAGATGTTTTTGTAATCATTGACCTCTTTTGCCATTTCGTAACATTATTATTGTTTCTAAATAAAACTTATCGTGTTCTATTCTGTTATCTATGCAATTTGGTGGTTGCCAATATATTGCAGAATAGCAATGATCTAGTACTAGTTTAATCCTACGCTGGGTACTTAACTTAACTTAAAATTAACTTAACTTAAGGCGTTTCTTAAGGCGATCGTCTAGCAAAGTTCGCAAAATTCAACGACACCGAGCGCTTTTTCTCATAACTTTTTTTGCATTTTGTACCACATTTTTGTATGGGAAGGTACCAAATAAAAATTTATTATTTAAGTTCCATATTTTTTAAATACTTATATTGTTCTAAAACGACACCAACTAAATTATTTTATAAATCAATAAATTAATAAACCATCGATGTTTAAGAACTAAAGAAAATTGCTCTAATTTGTAGGCTTTTTATAACTGTATGGACTGTTAATTTTTTTTTCAATATTATTACAGAGTGAATCTGTAATCGATAAAAATAATTTTTAAATCGGTCAATTATTCTGTTTCACTTTATCGGCCGTGCAAGCTGTCAAAATATTGTTGAAGTTTTTCGTAGTTCGACAGAATTATGAAAAAATGAAGGCCTCCGTCTTAACGAAGATACATCAGCTTGGAAACAGGTTAACGATAAAATAACTAATATGGTTTATATATGTAGAATAAGTTATTTTTTAAATTTAATAAAGTAAAACGTCATCGAAATATGTTTTATATATCTTGTTATATAAAAAAAAAATGGCACAGTGTTATTTTGTTGATAATAGGACTTACTCTTAATAATTACAGTCTAGAACGCGGTTAACGAATTTGTAGGATGAAAATAAAAACTTTGCAAATCAATAGATGGACACCGCAATTCTCCTTTTTTCCGAGACACGTCCGAATAATTGCTGACATTGCCGTATTTTTTAATATTTCGTCTTGAAAATTTTACACAATATTCTTCAAATATCATACTTTAATATACTATTGGTTTTAATAAAGAGATTTTAACTGTGTCGTCACAAAAAATTCACAAAAACATGCCTTTTTTGTACGATTTAACCATACCCCCCCCCCTTAATTTAAAAATAAAATTAATTAGATGATTTTTAATCTATCGAAAAAATATTTTATCACCACCGGGATACGAACTCGGAACTTTTCCTTCCGGGAAACAGCGAAACCAATTTTGCCGTTTCTCGCCACTTAAATGTCTATGATTTTGAAAGATTTGAAAAGGAAAAATTATGAAAATTATCGACGTTCCCTACGTAAACCAAGAAATCTACAAAAAATCATTTTTAAGAAGAGCTGTTTGAAGTTTGACTTTGCATACGTAATGCGCCTAAACCATAAAGCTGATTTTATTTATATTTTTCCTTAACGTGTAGGTATTATTAAACAATTTGAATAAAAATTCTTTTACAACCTATATTTTTTATCAGAATCAATAAAATGTATGTTGTACATTATTTTGTCGAAGTTTCGTTTCTAAACCTAAGTTATCCAGAAATATTAGAAATCTATATTCAATGTAACCCTAATTGGTCGAATTTGACGCTTTCTTCCGACGCCTAATACCAAATTTGAATCTGCCGAACAAAATTAATAAATTTGAAATCGGAATATTTTTTCGTTCCGATTTCCTGTTACGCGTTTCCGTCGTCGCAATCGTGAAATTCATCCCATAAACCGAGCGTAAAGATGTTACACATCAAAAATCTATCTATGGAAAAAATAATTTATTACCACCAGGGTATGAACTCGACGCTTCCTTTCCGGGAAAAGACAAAACAGGAAATATGGAAATAGGGAAAATAAAAAACAAAACAGGAAATAGGGAAAATAGTATATTTTGCATCAATGTAAGTAGGTAGGTATGTTTATCAGCAACATTTAAAGAAAAGTATTTTTTGTATAGATGTGGGCCCTGGGGCAGCAAAACTGGAAAATGGCAGCCAGCGGCAGAGCAGCATGGAGGACTTTCTTGGGGGCAGCTAGGACCCACTAAAGGTTATTACGCTGAGGATGGATGGATGGATTTTTTGTATATCTTTATACTGTATTTACTATTTTTATCAAACGAAAGATTTATGCTGCCAAAATATTCTGCGAGAACTGTCTAATTAACGATGTTAATGTATCTTGGATGTTATCTCTATCTGTGAAAAAGGCAACCCGACAAACCCGCGCAGGACAAAGCCGCGAAGCCCATCCCGCGCAAAATAATCCCGACAATGCCGCGACGACAAAGCCGCGCCGACATTGCAGTTCGAATCAAAATTATAAAATTAAATGAAAAAATAGATTTATCATTAATAACCTAACCTAAATGAAGAAATGATTTTAACAATAATAACCTAACCTAACAAAATTACATTGAAAACATTGAAAGATACAAGGCAGGGTTCAGGCGACCAATGTTTCAAAATGTAAATACGTTTAAATAAATTAAAGTCTGCAAGGATGTTACCTCTAAATTGTAATATGGATAAATTGGAGCATTTAAGAATGTTTTAAAATAAGTTAGAAATTTAAACTTTTTTTTTGTCATTTATTTGGATCTCGAAACTGTTTTATTTTATTTTATGCATTTTCTAAATATTTCTTAAATTATTTGATTGCTTCCACCTAACAATTTTACTGTTTTTGTTTGTATTTTTTTGCTTTACATACATCAAACAAAAAATATTTTCTTTGCTCATTCTCTCTCATTCATGTTTTTATTTTTTTCATTTTAATATTATAATACTAATAAATAAATATTCTATATACTATTTTTTATTTTTATTTCGCGGCTTTGTCGGGCGCGACTGTGCCGGATCACAGTGAAAAATGTATTATTTTATTGTAAATGAAATTCTTCATACATAGGTATAATCAATTATGTAATAAACTGTAGATACGTTACAAGCGTGAAATCTTGGCAACTCAAAAGTAAGGTAATTGCCTTACTTGCATTCGTTATCGAACGGACCTTCGTTGTGATCAGGCGTGATGCTATGCGGAAAAAGGAACAGAGTATCGTACACAATTGTAAGAATGAGTATGTTATTTTAGTCACCGTGACTTCAAATTACCTGATTTTTCTGTCTACACGCAGAGCGTTTGTGTGCCGTGATTTGTCGTCTCTTTCAATGGGTATAATAATGACATTTGTATTTCTCTTCAAATGAAATTTATCAAACTGTTGCCTATAATACCTAAGATTGACAATACCCTAAACCAAAACATTGTGTTTCGGTTTGAGGTAGGGTCAATGTAGTCGAATTTGCTATCTATATCTATCAAAATATAATGTTTCAAAAACATTTAAAAAATCGCTACTTCCTTAACGATTCAACATTGGCGCGTCGCATTGGATTCTCGATTAGGCCGGTCGCACTTTGGATACGAATTATTACATACGTATTCGTACGATTATTTTCGTACGTATTGAGCGCGCACATTGATCGCGTCTTGCGTTGGTCACGATCAGTTACTTTTCGCATTTCTCCAATAACGTTTGTGCCAAATGAATAATCTGTATCTTCTGGAAAACTCTATTATGGCAGACTTAAATAATGACAAATTTCGTGACTATCTATCTAATAGATTCACAAATGCTGCGGAGAATCGAATCGCAACGAGAGCTCACAACATTGGAGAAATATTTAAAAGTTTTTTTGTTCGAAGTACATAATTGTACCTCACCTTCATTAAACCAAATTATTTAACTTGCAGGTATTTTTAGTTCTTTAGAGATTCTCCGCCATGATCTGCGCTGATGGTCACGCAGTTGAATCACTTTTGTCCCACAAACATGTATCAAATTGACAAATTTTTCAATATACATCGTACGAAATCGCAAAAATTTCCGAACAAATCCGGATCGTGTCGGACGTCGCATCTGTACGTGCGTACACGCACTACTAAATCGTGTACAGGGTGCGATGTTCAATACTATTTCGAAGGTCAGGAATGTACTTGCGTATTCGTACGTATACGTAGGGTAAGGCGCCCCAAGAGCGCGCGGTTCCTAAGGGCTTGTTCAGACACAGCGGGAACCGTGCCGTTTCAGAATCCGTGCGGGTCTCATTTACCTAGGTTTGTATGTGATCGTTCACACACAACCGTGCGGTTAGTCAACCGCTGCGGTGCCCGCAACCCAACCGCTAGAAAATAGACCCGCACGGCGCCCGCACGATCCTATTACTATGGGGCCTTACGAGAGCGTTCAGTCGCGTTGCGGGCACCGCACGGTTCCATGTCACAACAGGAGCACGCGTGGATTATATTCTCTTTTCTATGGTTATGGATCGCTTTGACATTGAATTTTTTATTGATGAAGTGGAGAAAAGACCTGTAATATGGGAGAAAAGACCTTGTAATAGTGTGAGGATTACTCAAATATGTCAAGAACCAAGCTTGGCAGGAGTTGGTGGAGATATTTGGAAATGGTGGAAAAAAAGAGTATTTTAGAGAAGTAGGTATTTATTCACTAAAAATGAACTGACAGAATGATATTTATGTGTCTTGCCATGGAAGACGGCCGTCGTTAACAAAGTAATGAGCGAATATATCTCTGATATTCAAAGATGGAGAACGGCACCAGAACTGTCAAACTGACGTTTATTTTCGCGCGCACAAATCGCTTATTAACCGCGGCTGTGTGAACAGATGACACAAATCGCGTGTTTTGAAACGCGATTCTGAAACTGAACGGTTCCCGCTGTGTCTGAACAAGCGCTAAATGGCGTTACCAGTGCGGCTATTTGAAATCATGGTACCGGTATCAAGAGTGCGCATGCGTACTTTTGCGGAACTTTAAAATAATTAATGTTTTTTTTGTTGCAAACGGAATCGAAACCATGAAAAACAAGCAGACAAAATATTTGATCTTGATCTTGCTCGCAAGATGGTAGGGGAGGGGAAGAGTACTAGATGCGTGGCTGAATTATTAAGTATGGCAGAATCAAGTTTGAGAAAACGCATGGAGCTGCACCTGCCACCTCCCTTGGCAGATACGGGCCTACATTTTCTGAAGAAACAGAAAACGTATTGGTCAAATAAATTAAAACTATGAATTCAATGTTTTACAGATTATGTTACAATGAAGTAGAATGCGCACTCTTGGGAGACTACTGTTAATTATGGTTATTAATCCTAAGTCTTACTTTTTTTGTTGCATTTTTTAACTTTAGTAAGAAGACTAAGAATACAAATACATATTAAAAGTGTTTTTATTAGAATATCGAGTTTTGTTTTCGCACTGTGCTCATATCTCTTAAAACCGCGCACTCTTAGGGCACCTTACCCTACTACTTAATTCCGTACGAAAACGCATCCAATGTGCGACCGGCGTTAGCACAGCGATATCGTTCCTCTGATGTCGACAGCAATCCAGATTTATTGGCACAGGTCCTGATCATTCTCCGATTAATTTTAATGTAATCCCTGCACCTTGCAAGCAGTTGGCTCGCAGTTGTCACGAACTGTGAAACTTGTACGTTTTAAATCACACTGCGACATTACTGCCCACAGATTGGCCATGGGAACCTTTCAATTTTGCCGTGTACAATGTTGGCTAATCGCAATCAAAATGTCGAGAATTACCTATCGCGTCGAATTTCATATCAAAGGCATAGACATAAATAACATCGACTTTGTGTACCTACTATAATGCGTAGAAAACTCGAAACAGGGAAAATCAAATGGCGGAATGTCAAAAGGATGAGGCATGTTTTTGCGCGTCATGTAGGTAGGTACTAAAGATCGAAGTCTCCGTTTCATATCGGTTGAATAACACAATAAAAAAAAACGAGCCTTACAGTAGTCGCATATGATGTGTAACATTTGACATGTCACAATTAAAAATATCTAATATCTATATATTTATCAATTAGTAAATACAAGTAAGTTAAATGAATGTGCATTATTATTGAATTTTGCCGCACTAGGTAGGTACCGTATATATCTACACACCTACGCATTTTGTTTAGAATTGTGTTTGGTCAATTATATGTTTTTATTTATTTTCATAGATGGCGGTAGTGTGCCGCCATACATATCGCGTGAAAACTTTGAATAAATATTTAAAAATAATCACATGAATTACATAAAATTTAAGAACGTAAATCATTGAGGGTAGTTATTTTTTACATTAATGAAATAAAATTAAGTATTTATTGGATAGTTTCGAAGATATACGCCAAAATATATCGAAGTTACAACATCCACACGCTTGACACCAGCCACGTAGCATATATACAAAATCAGAAGCATTGACTGTTGAAAATGTGCGACTTCGCTGTGATGGCACTTGCTGGACACTGACTTGTTTATAAACGATGATTTTTTCCATCGCGCGCGCTCATTGGTTACATGAAATGGCGTCTTATTTCCTGTTACGCATTTTCATCCATTTTCACGAAATCACTACCACATAATATTAATAATAATAATAATGTTTATTCCAGCGTAACCAGGTTGTGGGTGCAAGACGTGGTCCGCCAACGATAATTTTCGATAACGATAACCAAAATTTTCATTCTCGAGTATCATTCGATATCGATAATGAACGATAATGTATTTTTCGATTATCGACCTATAACGATGGTGATCGATAATGAACGAAATTATCATTTGTTAACACGATATTTGGCATTGGTCCTTCAGAAACTATCAGTGCAAGTTCCACACAATCAAAGGCAGATACAGACACTAATAAAAAACTTATCTTAAAAATTAAGATTTAAGGGATATTTTTATTATTTTATGTTCCGATAATTTTTAAAAAATAGAGATGCGATTGCGTATCGCATCAATGTAGGTACTATTTTCAAACATAGGTAATGCTTGTGCTATGAAATTATTGTAAAGTGTTGTAATAAAAGTCCATGATAATTTTGTAATAAAATTGTTTATACAATTTTTAAGTAAAATTTTGTTAATAAAATTGTTTTTTTTTTATTACATACGAAATTTAAGAAATGTTACGTTAATTTTCGAGGTTGTACAAAGAGTATTAATATTAATAAGTAAGGATAGCAAACGCTGTTCGATTAATATCGTTCATTATCGATTACAAAAACGATAATATCGATCAAACGATAAAATTTATTTATTATTATCGACCATTATCGACCTAATCGATAAAAAAAATATCCTTTCGTATCGTTTCATTCATTATCGATTCAAACATTTCGCTACTTAGCAGGTAGGTACTATTCACAACAAAGTAGGTATTACTTGAGAATAATTAATTCGCCGATTCTGACAAACAAATTTCATAGTTTTAACATAAATTTTATACTCTACAAAACTACAGTAAATACTCGTTTTGTATAAAAATGGATATATCACACATCTGATAGGTAGGTACGTCTTCTTCTTTTTCTTTTAGTAGATCTGTTGATCTGTGCTACGGAAAACTACGTCTCCTGGGATGACAAGGTCCAGCTATCCCTCCATCTTTTCGGTGGTTTTCCTGGTAGGCGTCGTCCAGAGGGGATTTTATTCGCTGCTGTGTGCACGAGTCTATCACTATCAATTCTGGCTATGTGATTCCGCCAGTCTCTGCAGCGTATGTCCTGATAGGTCGCACGCATGCTTGTATATTTTGACCTTACTTTCAATATGCATATTTTTATTTTTCCAGACCAAATTCTTGGTACACCCTGATATGCAGTGAATGCTCTGCTAACTTGCTCTCGGACTTCGGTATACAGATCGCTATGGCTACAGATTTCTACACCTAAATATCTGAAGCTCGTAACTTGTTCCACGGGCTCATTATCAATCCTCAGCTTACATCTTGTTGATTATTTTGATATTGCCAAACTTTTAGTTTTGCTGATTGTTATCGACATATTAAAGCCCTTGAGATGCAATGTGGAATTTGTATTTGAATTTGAATTGGTAGGTACTTAACGTCATAATTGTAAAGACGAATAGAAATACGATTTTTTACATCTTTCACATATTTGAAATTATACTGCCATCTGTGGATATAAACCCCAGTATCTAAAACACAATTAAATTCTTCAATTGCATATTGTTGCCCATCTATTTAATAAAGATCTAAAATTATGTACGAGTAGGAGAGGGGGGGGCATAGTGGGGTAGCGTGGCATAGCGGGGAATCCCTATGACAGCTCGAACGAAACGCCGTGCAATGTTTCAAAGGGCTCGCTTTAATTGGTCGTCAGTCGGCACGTGACCTTCATGTGCGATCCACGCTATTTCGACAGCCGTTTATGCTATATAAAAAAAGACTCAAAAACAGTGTTTTCGTTAACAAAATACGTGAAATTAAACAGCAATTATTTCTCGAACTCAGTTATATATTGTGGTGGTTAATTTTTCGTTTTGAAGCAGTACCTTCTGGATTTCATAATTTAAAGTACAAGATTGTCTGCGAAAAAGGTAAGAATTTGTCAGTTTATGTATTGTTATGCAAATGTCATTTTACATTTATGTATTCACATATTGTATATTTTTATCGTAATCGTGAAAAACATATCCATAGGCGTTCGCAATGCATTAAACCATGATATTGAGTCAAAACTTGTTGTTTAATCATAATATTTTATCTTGTAGGTGTGTTTGAGTCTTAAGTATCCCACTATGCCCCCCCACCCTCCCCTGTATAAATATACTAACACTGCACATGTAAAAGGCAAATTATTAATGCAAATGTACAACAGATTGCAGATGCAGGATAGTAATAATAGCATGCGAAGATCTAATTCAAAAAAGCTACATTTTAGCTTTAAATATATATAGGTGCGTATGTGTATATTATAAAAAACTAGCTGTGCCCGCGCGGCTTCGCACGCGTAGATTTTTAGTACATTGTTTGGATCGTCATAGAACTTTCGCGAATCTTCTAGAACATTCTCCTTCCAGAATTTTCAAGAAATTTATCGAATGTACAGGAACCTTCTAGACACACCGACACATTCCGCCACTCAGTTAAGAACCTTATAGAACTTTCGGGAATTTTCTAGAACCTCCACCTTCCAGAACTTTCTAGAGCAGATTTTTTCGGAACCTTCTAAACTCACCGACACAGTCGCCGCGCCTATTTTGAAACAATCTGAAGCATTTGCGGCCTTCCCATAACAAAACAATGTGCTAGAAAGCACATTTTCGTCACCCACGCACAGCCACCCCCACCAAACTCGCATATTTTCGATGTGACACCAAGGGCTATCCACCACCATAACCACTGGTGGGTGGTTCTGGCTGGTTGTGGAGAAAACTTGGCGGATAGGAAAATACGGGTTTCTTTATATATATATATATATATATATATATATAATATATATATATATATATATATATAATATATATTGATTTGAATCGTTAGAATTTTTGAAATATATAAAGGTACATTCCAGAATTCAGTAGATTAATTTATTTTTGAGAACCATCGGACCACATATTTACATTACCGTGAGTAGGATGCCATAGAGAATTTATAGAAAAAAAAGAAACTGAATGTTAAACATCGTGAATAGAGCTGATCAATTTAATAAATAAAAGTAGTTAGGTACTACTTGCAAGCTCTTTGACTTAATTTGAAAAAGTGCAATTTATACAGACATTGATTAATAAAAATATGAATCAATTTATGATTAAAATATTTAAGTTATTACATTATAAAGAGTGAAAAAGAGGTAGTATAGTACCTACAGTAGGAGGGCTAGATTCCTATCTAAATTACAAGTCGAAAATGTTCAAACAACAATGTCCTATTTAGAAGTGTTGTAATTTCTGAATAATTTACTGTTGGTAACACGTTGAACTATCATTAAAGTTACTTGTAACGAATATGAGAAACTTACTCACTTTAAGTCAAGTTAAATTATTTAGGCCTTGAAAAAACTACATTCAGAATTAATTTATAAAATTTGATATAAGTTAGATACTTTGATGATAGTCCAACGTTTCACAGAAAATAAATCAGGAATGTTGGAAAAAATGCAAACTTTGAATTAGCTTATCTCCATAACTGTTGACATTTTATCCAAACTGTAAAGAAAATTTTCTATTCAAAATTTAATGAAGAAGAATCCCCGAAGTTTTTGCTGCTAGCCACGAGACATTGTATGTAAAAAAATTAGAGTTCTGTGTGTATTCTTAGGAATTTTTCGGCTTCATAATATATTAAATGTATCATTTAATATATTTTCACGAGATTGAAGGAGCAAAAAGAATTGCACTGTACACCTTTTACACTAAATTGGAAAATGCTACAGAATTCTGGCATAATCCATCAGTTTCGCGAGGCATCTAGAACACGGGTCTCTATAAATACGGGGACATCGTGCTGCGCAATCAGAGCTGTTTGACAGATTTATTTTGTCAAGCGACACAGAAGCGATCACATAAAGGCGTTCTACCAGAGACAAGCCCAGAGTGGTACTTACGTGCGATCTAGCGTGAACTTGAGCGGAACGACCTTTCGATAGACGAGTGCAGCGAATTAAAAAACGGTGCTCCGATTAAATTCGTATCCAGTGACTTTGTGTAATGAATTAAAGTTTCAATTGTTTTGGTGTTTCGTTTGCCTCCCGCTGCCACGATATCGTGACACTATTTAACAATAAAGTAGGTATTACATATTTTTGGAATAGACTCTTTTGCCCTTTGTACATACGATGCCAATTGAATGTATATGTGAAATTTATATATACATTGAATGCATATGTGGCGACCACGGAAGACATGGCATTACCAGATTAACCAGATACTGGAAGATGGTCCTGTTAGAAGCCTGAACAACCGTCGAGCTTGCATGCGAAGATGTATGAATGTAGACGAAGCGAAAGTTGTATGTCAGGACAGAAGAGTATAGCGCTCTATCCTCTCTGCCTACCCCCACGGGGAAACGGCGTGATGGTAAGTCAGTCAGTCAGTCAGTCATATGTGAAATCTATAAAACTCATATATAGAGTATAAAAGCAAAGATAGCAATATAAAAAAAATAGAATGCGGTCATCGCGGATTACAAATTTGTTATGTAGATAGGTAGGTACCTACTCATTTCGAGATTTTATAGGAAACATAACCTATAAATTTACAGGAAACATGATTTTAGAAGCGATAAATACATACAATCTAGAATTTAATACATTTAAAATTATAAATCCTCGGTTACTGCATTCAAAACATTTTTTATTATTTTTGGATATTACTGCCTTTGCTTTTAAGTAGGTAAGTATACCCCAAATATGTGAAATCTAGTTTAACTCTAGTTAACTAGAAGTCATGCAGGTTTTGCCGTGGAAACTGCAGCTACTAACTATATCTTTAATTCCCCACTGCAAAGGCTTCCTAGACCAGCAGACAGATACGAGCAACTGGACGTCTTTGCCAATAAATGTATATCATTCAAACATATATTAAAAGGTGTATTGGAAGATAACTAGTATTTGTCGAATTGGACTTAAATAATTGATTTGTATTTGTATGTATATTTTTTATTATAACATGTCTTTCAAAGCTTGTGCCATATTTTTTCACTCTACATTATTACTGTTTTTAAATTTCTATTATATTATTTTTTTCTAATGCTTCTGCTTTTTATATACATGATTTTACTTTATATTGTATTTTTCTTTATATATTTATATCTGTATTTTAAGTATTTTCTTTCCTCTTTATGTCATTATTATGTTTACATGTTTTTTTTTCTTTAAACTATATGTTCTGTTAATGTACACTTCACCTATCTGTTGTAAAAGCCTTATAGGGCGTTAATTAATAAATATAAAAATAAATAAAAAAGTAACCCATAAAAACCAAGTTTTTATTATACTCCCTTTCTTTGTAAAATATAACAACAATTAAAGACGAATTAAAACATATAACATAACACTAAACTTACAGTAATTTGATATATTTCTAAAATGTCAGATGTTTTGAGCTTTGATAAGACACTTCATGCTTTGAAGATTAAATTCTAAAAACATTTGTCAGTCAATTTAGATTTTCGACATTCGTAGTGAAGTACCTATTATGCATACCGACGGAGTAATTCAAATTTAGAAAATATTCCACGACGTTATCGGGCCGCCGTAATCAAACTTTTCTAATGATTCCAATTTGAAAAAACCAATAAAATTTCTAAAAATCCGAAATTATACTATAATTATTAATTTTTTTTAACGAAAATTTGATAGATCTTCTTGATCGTCGCCACGAGTCTACTTGCCAAGTTTCAGCTCGATTAAATCACGGGAAAAGGGTCAAAAATCGATCCAAAGTTTTTTTTCAACGGCAAGCCGGCAGGCAAGCATACGCCACGAGTTAATATAAAGGGAGTAATAAAAATAAATATAATAACAAGGTTGATTTGTAGCCCGTTCTTAAAATGATATTTAAATTATTCTGACAGCACGTAAACACGAGTGAATAAATTACTTCCGAATAATCACCGATCGGGCCAGATGGATCTAAAAAATGTTAACCGCGTCATCCGATCGGATGTTGTCCCGGCGGGCGGCGGTCCGGCCTCGGTTAATCTCGTAAAGTCTTGCAAATCGCCTTTTATCGAAACTTGTAAACAATAATTAGGAGTTCTCGGTAATGCAGCGCGGCGCAGCGCCGCTTTTCTGCGCGTCCCGCCCCCGCGAGCATTTCTGCGGAGACAATTTGCGGGAGGCCTTGGGACGCCATCTTGGGAAAAGGTTTCGTTGTCCCGGGCCAGTTTTCAAATGGCGGCTTTGTTGGTACTTTGAGATCGGGCCGCTAGGGGATTCAAATGACAGATATTGGGACATTCGGGATTTTTTTGAGTAAAACGAAAACGGTTTGGATTTTCTAGCTTCTACAGTATATTTATTGTCATTTAAACATAGACTATAAATATAGACTAGTCACTGAAAAAACAAGTCTGAGACACCTAGTTTCTGCTGTCTTCTATTGCGTACTAAATGTATCAGTCAGAAAGAGATAGAAATTATTTTCATAACCACGTATAAGAAAGGGCAATAAAACATAATTTTTAACAACGAATGCATATGAAGTTAGTAGCGAATCGCGGTATTTATTCTATGGTCTTTTCTCTTTCTTTCTTAAAGCGCAGCATACGTGTAAGAGAGATACAAACCGATCTAAACAGGGTTGTGTATTATATAAATATTATATATTAAATATATATATATATATATATATATATTTATATCGCTGGGACATTTATACATTTTGGACATCCCTAGACCAACTCCCGCAATGTGCGTCTATGATCACAGTAATTCGTGTGGTCGTTCTGTGTAGCAGATATTTTGGTTTGTAACTAGTCTATGCATTTAAACTACAAATTATGAAATTTCAATAAAAAAATAACAATTAGGCTCTACAGAGGTAGGTACCAAGAGAGCACTAAAAATGTGTTCTAAAACGCCCATGAAAGCGGTAGCTGCAATAATAAAATTATAAAAAGTTGTCGCTATAGCCCGTAACTGGATAATTAACAATAATTACGTGAAACAAAACCCTGTGCCATATACCTATCTTCTGACCTAGAGTTTTCGCGCCGTAAACACAGGAGAACAAAGAGGGCGAGCTACATCAGTAAGGCAGACCTGCGCGCGTCATCTATTTCTTTGTCTCTTATATAACTGCAACCTGTACCTCTTCACTTGGTCCCGGAGCATATCTCTAGGAAGAGATAAACATAAACGACCAATCGCTCTTTCATTCCATCCGAATTCCGAACCTTTCCTAAGCTTTCATTGTAAAAGACTTTGACAATAAAACTTGACGCCACAATAAGCCCTCACAAGCCAGGTCATTTTTCGACCGATGTTCTATGACTTTTGAAATGAAATATCTCTCGTGTTTTCACTGCAGGCCGCGACCGAAAAACGAGCCTCGGGCACCTCTCTAGACGGGCATTCATAAGTCTTATAAATATTGAACTTGCCCGACCTCCGGCGGTCAGCGCGCCGCGGCGTTGCGACAATGAACCCGGAAAAATAAATAAAAGTCGCGTAATAAAAAGACCGCGCGTTTTCCGCGATGTTTGTCGTGCAAATATCACATTACATACTCCATTTTAAATGGGAAAACATCAATGAACGAATACGATCAGCCATGTGACTCATTTGCTACGTCGTTTTGTTTTAAACATGTGTGAATTTGTTAACAACTTTTTGACCTTTATGCTACGGCTAACCCAGTATGTCCATAACAATAAAATTTCATCAATATCAAAACAAAAGTAAACAGGCACTGAGGGGTTGCACCCATCTCTTTTCTATGGTTGCACAACCCTGGGAGAATAAAATTTAGGTAGAAATTGGGTGATTTTATACAAATAGGTGCTTAATTTGTTAAGTTATATTCGTTTATTGATGTGTAACATATTTCCTCTCGCTTTCCTGCAATCCGTGGCAGTGATTTCGTGAAAAAGGACGGAAATGCGTAACAGGAAATAAGACGCCGGGGAAGCGCGAGCAATTTCATTTGACCAATGAGCGCGCGTGATGGAAAAAAAATATCGTTTGTAAACAAATAAATGTCCAGCAAGTGCCATTACAGCGAAGTATTCGACGTTTCTGATTATGTGTAGGTATATGTTGCAAGGCGTGTCAAGCGTGTGGATGTTGTAACTTTGATATATTTTGACTCATATCTTCGAAATTATCCAATAAACATTACATTAATGTAAACAATAACTACTCTTAATGATTTACATTCTCAAATTTTATGTAATTTATATGATTATTTTTAAATATTTATTCAAAGTTTTCATACAATACTTCCTAGTGCTGAAATAAACAGAAACGGCGCGTGGTTTGGATGTAATAATAAAATAAACTTTCAAAATGCCCCAGCAATAATAGACTTATAATGATCATTAAAATGGACGTAAAGCATGCACTATGTTAAGTGTACTTTATTTTATATTTTACCGCTCTCTAAACTCGAGTATTAAAATATATAATGTAATGAAACTCAAGTAGAGATACCAAGGGTTACATTCCATCCATTTAAATGATCATCGTGAATAATCTAACTGAATTTTCAAGTCATGCTTAAGAGATAAGGCATACTTTAGATAATGAAACTGACATTGAATTTATACAATGTTTGTTCCCTTTTTATCAATAATTAAGGTAAGATAAAAAGCAGCCCTTATCCGAGTCGATTTTAATAGTTTTAACGCGTTTTTGTTTAGTTTATTTTGTCTGTCAGCCACAAAATGTTGTAATGAATATTTAATCCACTTCCAATCAACAATCGTTCTGAAATTTGGCAGAGAAACGTATTCATTACTTTAACAAAATCAGTTTAATTATTCAAAGAAATATTTAAATTGCGCTATCTTGTCGGATATTGTACACTAGGGTGTGTCTAAAAACATGAAGTTTTTGTTTTCAAACTGCTATGGCGCGGAAAAGTTGTCTGCTTTAATAAAAGAAGAATGTCGTAATTTTTTAAATTTAAAAATTTTAAAAATTTAAATTATAGACATTAACGAAATTAAACAATTTTATTATGTTTAAGTTTAAAGTTTTTGTTATGCAACTTACAATTCTAAGATCGACAAACTTAAGTTTTTTATGCTTATTTTATGGTTCAATTAAATTAAATTATTGATATTTTAAATAAAATAAATAAAAATATCTTAGTTAAACACCACTTATATTTATTTTCAAATCCAACCAGGTTTCGCTACAACCGTAGCTTCTTCAGGGAGAATTTTAACTGCCTAAACATTCAAAAATTATGTGCTTATATAATAGTGTGAAAGGTGAAAGGACGGAGTGCCAATAGTGGGGGTAGGGGGTGGGATTTCGCAGGGAATATTACTATTAAGAGGGAACATATTTAAAAGTGGACTAAAAGATAAATTTACTTGATTATTAATGATTTTATGATTCATATTAATGGCTCTTCTTATCTCTAATGCCTCTAAATCATGTAGTCTATTATAGGTTATAGGTCCTTTTTTTGGCTTGAGTTACATATGTGGTTGTTTTGAGCCGTTCTACTGTAGTGTTTATGTATGTTTTCGTGTATTTTGTGTAATTTAATGTCTTTGTCTTGTATTTCGCCATTTGCCAGCAGGTTTGTTCTGTTTCCGGTTAGGTTTTGTATGTTTAAGTTTAGTTCTTGTAAAGGTTAGGTTAGGTTAGGTTATCTGTTGGCGAGCAATTGTTTGGCGAGCGATTTTCCGGTCAACAGCTATGAGACACCCTGTACCACAGACACTAGACGGCCACATAAAGACGTGTATATAACCTGGAGATTACGCTTCATTGGCAGCCTTAACACGCTTTAAAATAATATTAGAAATATTCCGGCCAATGTCAGACGAAAGTAAAAGTAATCACGGCTAATCGGCGCTTTAATGAGTAATGAAGAATTTCTTTATTGTCTCTGATTAGGTAGGTACTTCAGTTTGGCGGACGGCCGAGGTTCCTGAACCCGAGTGAGTGTTTTTCGCTCGGAAATCACCTGACGGCAATTCTTCGTACTACGCGGTACGTTCATTACACATTCAATGTCACGAATGACGGCGCTAGGATCCCCGCTGCTCTATACTAATCGCATTATGTTGTCTTGTTACGTCAACATCTCGATTTATTGGCATTTCCGGAACGGATTTAAAACTTAATCACAAACTTCTCATTTTTAAAACCACTTAATAAAAAAGCGAACCTTACAGTAGTCGCATATGATGTGTAACATTTGACATCTCACAAATAAAAATATCAATTGAGCAACATTTTTTGTTGGTCAAATGAAATTGCGCGCGCTTCTTCGGCCTTAGACCATAAATGTATATAATAATGTGGTTTCCCAAATATTTTAGTTTTATTTTAAATAACAGCTATTTTGCGTTGCTCTGAAAAGAGTATGGCTAAATCCAAGATAATGGTCCCATTGCATATACAACGAAAATGATTATTTCATTATATTATTGAATGTGCTAATAACAAAATGAAAGATAATTTACGTTTAAAAAGTAAGTATTAAATAAGATATTACACTTTAAAGTTTCGAAAAATGCACTGCATATTTTGACACTTCATAGGCAATATATGAGGTTAGGTTAGGTTATTAGGTTTGGTTTGGTTAGGTTATTAGGTTTGGTTAGGTTAGGTTATTAGGTTTGGTTTGATTAATTTAGATTACGATTACTTTAGTTAGATTAAATTAACAGGACATTAAATTATATAGTGAAATACTTATTTTCATTGTATGAACAACGGGACCATATTCTTGGATTATTCCGTGAAAGAATTTTCACGCAAATTTAAATGTTCTATTTTACCAATTCAAATTAAATGAAGATCAGTAGGTCATACTCATCTTCATTTACATGTATTTAATACAAATCTGGGTAGGTAACTTAACACGCACACCAATATATTACAATGCCTTACAAATTGCAAAATATTTTAATCACCAGCTGATTAGAATCAACATTTTTCGTCAACAGATGTTTTTAAATGGTTTGGTTTACGATTTAAATCCATTACGGCCATCATTGTTTTTGACAAAATCGTTTAAAAATATATCGAACATAATTTTTGTCGAACAGATTTTTTTATAAGTCAAATATATCTGAGATATTACATATTGAATATCAACAATACGCAACATGTTTGTAAAACTGACATTTCTGAAGCCAGTCTGTCAATGTCCAAATGTGATATTTTTTAGGTGATGGAAGGTTTTTGATTTGATCCGCGCCGTCTAATTTTCCTCGAAAGGAATCTCTGTCATAAACGCTAACATATCAACCTTTCAAAAAAATTATCGCTTGAACGTCGTAATTCTCACATATTTGTTTTAAAAAAAACATATTTATATAATTTAATATACGGCTGTCAGATTTCATTGTTTATAAACGATGATTCTTCCGTCGCGCGCGCTCATTAGTCATATGAAATTGCGCGCGCTTCCCCGGCGTCTTATTTCCTGTTACGCATTCCCCTGCCACAGATTGCAGGATAGCGAGAGGAAAGATATTATACATTAACAAATAATTATTAATGATTTTAAGCTGGTATTAATCGCAATAATCATAAATATCCCAAATAATACAATACCTATAGAAAATAAAATAGTAATGTGCAATAAGGCAGTCAAAATTAGAAAATATTATGGTTTTCCATTTCTAAAGGTATAATGCACAAAATTTTGCACACTTATAAAGTTGTCTATAAAGCTTAAAATGGATATAATTTTATTTTAATTTTTTTTTATATAGTTTAATATATTAAAAATAATCAAGACAAAATTTAAAATTGCTTAAATTTTTATTTATAAAAAAGACAATTTTACTAATGACGTGTTCTAAAACTAATTATAATATTATATATATTTTTTTAAAATAGAGATGCGAACACGGAATACGTGTCACATCAATATTCTTACTATTTTCAAAGCTAAAGCTAAACGCTTGTGCTTTGAAAATTGACTTGCTAGTCTGGAGTGAGGTTCGAACCCGCAACCTTTGGATCACGAGGCGAGTGTCCTAACCACAAGACCAACAAGCTACTCTTTATTTATTTATTATGTACCTAATTTATCCATAATCAACAAAGAAAATAAAGAAAAACATGAAATGTAAAGTGCTTGTCAAGTTTTTTCACTTCATCACTGTAAAAGTTAATTTCTTGTTAAACTTTGTAAGAATAGATATAAAGTATTGTACATTTCTGAAAAACTCATTTTTTAAGAATTTTAAAACAAAAAAAATGTGTATAGTTTTATGCTAAAACTTACGTTTAAATAACTGGGCAGTAAAATAAGGAAAAAGTTTTATTTTTCTGGACATTGGGCAGTTACCAACGTCACCCTACGCATTACATTAATGTTGATTTATAGTCTAGATATTCATAAGAAAATTTACAAAAATTAGTTGCTAATATTTACTAACTCCGAAGTTATTGGGGAAAATGTGATAAAATAACATTTTTTATGTTTCCATAATTATTTTAAATACATTATTATATCAAAATATAAATGTGTTGTTCAAAATTATTTTATTTGAAGCTTTATAGGCCACGTTATATTTCTGCAAAATCTTCTAATTTATTTTTTTATTTTTTTTTAAACTTTTTTTTTTACTCCCTTTATATAATATTAACTCGTGGCGTCTGCTTGTCTTCTTGTCTGACGAAAAAAATTTGAATCCATTTTAAACCCCTTTCCCGTGATCCAATCGAGCTGAAACTTTGCAAGCAGACTCGTGGCGACGATCGAGAAGATCTATCAAATTTTCGTTAAAAAAATTGATAAACTTTTGTATTTTTCAAATTTTGAATGGTTTTTTCATACAAATTATTAAGTTGTATGAAAATATTTCAACGCGTCTGGTAGGCGCGAAACCTGATTATAGTATAATTTTGGATTTTTGGAAATTTTTTATTACTCCTTTCCTAGTGTCGCCCGACCGAAGCCCAACGCGTAGGTTAAGCGCCAAACCAGTTTCCACTAGTAAATGAGAAAGGGAGTACATATAATAAAAACTTTTTTATAGGTTACTTTTTTATAGTGTGCCTACATACTCTCTATTATTTATTATATCTACCTTGGTGATATTCTTTCATTTTCATTTTATGTACTTTCACTTGTTGTAGTTATATTGCTGAAATCCTTTCATCTTTTGTAAAAAAATCTTATGCACTAAGATAGCTATGTTATTTGCACACTTTGATTGTATTTTGTAAAAGTCCAATGCAGGGCGTGCATTAATAAATAAATATAACACAGTCGTTAAGCAGTCGTTTTAAGAGTGGTTTCCGATTTGCGTCAGTTTGCGCGTCATGCGATATCAAAGGACAAGCTATCCGAATAATCCTCGATCCACGCCCACGTGAGGACACTTCATCATCAGGGCCGCCCTGACACTCCAGAAGGCATCTGCTCTGCGCACGCGGTATAGCACCTTCAGGTTGACGCCTCAAGGCTTTGCAGATTGGCACGATAGCGGGCCCATTCCAGGGATTATCGGCTAAATCCAAGATAATGGTCCCATTGCATATACAACGAAAATGATTATTTCACTATATTGTTGAATGTGCTAATAACAAAATTAAAGATAATTTACGGTTAAAAAGTAAGTATTAAATAAGATATTATACTTTAAAGCTTCGAAAAATGGACTGCATATTTTGACATTTCATAGGCAATATATGAGGTTAGGTTAGGTTATTAGGTTTGGTTTGGTTAGTTATTAGGTTTGGTTTGGTTAGGTTATTAGGTTTGGTTTGTTTAATTTAGATTACGATTATTTTAGTTAGATTAAATTAACAGGACATTAAATTATATAGTGAAATACTTATTTTCATTGTATGAACAACGGGACCATAGTCTTGGATTATTCCGGATTATCTGATATTTATTTGTTTCCGCTGTTTGGATTATTATTGATGACATTTCACGATTTCCTCAATTGGAAATTATCTCAAGTTCACTGCTGGGTGGAGTGGAGTTATCGTCTATCTATCTATCCATATAAATAAAAATGGAAATGTTCGTTTGTGGAGTCCGTTCACTTTAGTAACATTCTTTTATTGAGTAAATGACAGACGCAAAAAATAAATATAAATATTATTTTTTAAATTTTGTCAGGTTTTCACGGCCGTTCAGAATCTTCTGTGTATAGTTTTCTGGGATATTCTGCCGTGTATATGTGACCTCTCTGGCCGACGTTTCGCATCAGCCATATACATGGTAGAAAACTATACACAGAAAATATTATTTTCTTAACCTAAAATAAGCATAGGTACAAGTAATATAAAAAAACTCATTCCGTTTTCAAAATAAATATGATTTCAAAATTGTTATTAATTAATACGAAAACATTGAGTATATGCTTTTTTAAATAATATACCTACTCTAAATTGGATTTTTTTTTAATATTTCACTTTATTGAAAATTGAAACTATTAAGTGAATCCATTATTCATTAATCCAAATATATTATTCTCAAAGTAAATTGATAAATCTGTACGTCACCAACGCTACCAGAATGCTCCAATAATAATATGATATAATATAACAATGAGATATAAGAAGCAAAAAAAGCATAATTCTCTTTTTAATAATGTCTATCACTAACGTTATCAAGACGCTACTCTAGGTAGGTAGGTATACTGTTCTCTCAGCATTAACTGGCGGCAGAAATATATAACAAAAGCACTTTATTTTTGATGGGTTATAGCCAGTTTAAAATAAATTACATATAAGCAGGTACAATGTTGAATGATTTAAATATCTTAAATTTAATTTTAATCAATAAGATAAACTATAGTCGTCTGTATCGGACTCCAAATCCTCATCTAAATTTATATTAAATTGATTCTGTGGTCACAGTATCGTGATCTTGCAGTCACCGTATTTTTAAATAAAAAATATTAAACAAAGAAACGATCGCTCCGCATGACTGCCAGGGTGATACTGAAATTGGCGAATGGAATAGCTTTACAAAAGGAATACCACTACACAATTTACGTGTTACAGAGGGTATTACTCACACTAATGCAAGTGGCTTACCTAAAGTGAATGCACTCTACAAAATCGCTAATCTCTGAAAATTCTTTACCGATTGATTTGAAATTTTGGCACAACGTTGCATTCAAATACAAGGATGTTTTTGTAAACCTACTTTGTTTTTATATACCTACTATTTATTTATATAAATAAAAATGTAAATGTTCGTTTGTCGAAAATCTTAAATCTATAGTTCTTCGACTATTGCTTTGAAATTTTGACACAACGTTCCATTTGAATTCGCACAAATTATTTGAAATAGAAAGGCGCTGGTACCTACCCTTCCAGTATTAATAAATATTTAGATATGACATTTTCCGAATTCAAATTTTTTGATTAGATTCGGTTGTCTTTGCTTAAATAAAACTTGAACCGATGAGAAAGTGCAGCCAATCATTTCGCGATATTTCAAAATAAATGACATTTATGTATACTGTCTATGATTAATTTTCAATTTTGATACTTCCGAGCTTATTGTTCATATCATCATAACAACCATTAATAGTGCCTAACAATATTAAACACAATTTTTTTTTTATAATATTTCTTTTATTTCTTTTAAATTTATTTATACATATAAATGAAGGTAGTTGCTTTACTAGACAATGTCTGTTCTGAAGCAACTACCTGTACAGTTTTTTTTTTTTAAGTTTGGACAATGACAATATACTTCTACTTACAAACCTAAAATATAGTAGATTCATTGAAGATGAGATGTGAACAATGACAATATACTTCTACTTACAAACCTAAAATATAGTAGATTCATTGAAGATGAGATGTGAACAATGACAACATACTTCTACTTACAAACCTAAAATAAAGTACATTCATTGTAGAAACACAGTAAGTAGTATGCACCAAAATTGTTAATATATAAAATGCACTTTTTGGTTCTCTATTTCGGACAAAACATTTATAACGATACCAATAATAATATGCGTTTTTTCCAACAGTGCCATCTGTTGGACCTAAAAGCAACGCACGCTATCTATGCCTATAAAACTCAATGTCTGTCTGTTCTCTAAACAAATCTACACCGTTTATCTGATCTGACTCAAATTTTGCCAGACTCATTCTTTAGGACCTGGCGATATTTCCCAACCCCTGATATATTTTCCATGCAAATCTGTACCGTTCGACCGATCTGACTCAAATTTTGCATACTTATTTTTTAGAACCCGGCGGGTAACATAGGTGACATTCCCTCCTCCACCCCATCCCCCGAAATATTTCCCATGCATATCTCTACCATTCGATCTGATCCAAATTTTGTATAAGTACTTATTTTTTAGGACCCGGCGGCTAACATAGACACTATTTCACCCCTCCCTCTTTACTCCTCCCCCTCCCAAACCGCTAATATATTTTTCATGCAAATCTGTACCGTTAGACCGATCTGATCCAAATTTTGTACACTTATTCTTTAAAACCCGGCGGGTAACGTAGGCGGCATTTCCACCCTCCTTCTTTACCCCTTCATATAATTCCAATGCAAATCTGTACTGTTCTACCGAATTTCGCATACATATTCTTCAGGGCCTGGCGGTAAACATAGTCCACATTTCCCTCCTGGATTTCCATTCCACCCTAGATTAAATGGAAACATTGTTTGTTTTAGAGACTTTGCAAAGCAATGGAACCTTTGTTTCCCTCAAAACTTATTTTTTACTTAATCCCTAACCCGTGCAACGCCGCGTACGACCAGCTAGTAGAAAATAAAACACGCTGCATGTCTCGTCGACAAGTCTGCAAGATACGTGTCGTCGTCATCATAATCATCACTCTCGGCTCTACAACCCCTAGTGGGTCTGGCCTCCTCGAGAGTGTTCCTCCACTCATCTCGGTCTTGAACCAGCTCTCTCCAGTCCTGAATCTCTAAAGCATGTCTTTGAGAACATTGTCGCTCCATTTTAGTCCTGGCCTTCCTGAGCTCCTTCGCCATATTGGTCTTGAATTCAGCAGGGACTTCGGTGCTTTCTTTCAGTCATTCTCTCTCATTGAAAAAGACTGTTATTATGTAACTGACGTTTCGGACTGATAGCACTGACCATTTTCAAAGGGATTTTCGCCTTGTATTTCGAGTTCTGTTTTGAATTGGTGGCAAGCACACCCGTTCACTCTAGAAATCGACATCCAATTGAAGCCTAATGCGAGACTAATTGCTGAGTTTACTTTGTGTACTTATCTATGAAATATATTTGCGGCCTGGTCATTCTTCCATTATGGTTGGAAATCCCGTTATTGTTAGTGTTTCTTCCAAAATGTCGATCGAATGATTTGGCAATGTAATATATATTTAAAATGTCATTTCATGAATCATTTCGTGTTTTCATTCCATGTCTCGAACGATTTAAGAATCGTTCGTTTAGAATTCCAGCTGGACAAACCGGGAAGAGTTTGTTAGTCGCGGAGATTGAACATTTTCTTCTTTCCCGGGGTTGGAAAGAATATTTATTTATATTGTTTGTATTAATACGTTCATTTACTGCGTCGGTACTTGGAATCGGATTGTTAGAGGTTGATTTTGAAAAGGTTTTACAGTCGTTAAGAATGGATTTCCAAGTACATATTGGGAATTCGGATCGCGTCGTCGCGGCAATTCATTTATTTTTATTTTTATGTATTTCTACTGCTTTCCTGTAAATTCTGCAAAGTAAATTAAATGTAAATCCTGAAAAAACCCGAATAAGTCTATCCATATATTATATATAAGGAAAGAGGTATCAAAATATATGTTTTTATCATCAAACATCGTTTAAATTTTTCAATAACAAATAAAAAACCTAATTTTATTCCAACCTACGATAGGTTCGCCTTTTTTTTGGAAAATAAAAACAACATTTATTTAATTTGATTCACTGCATATTTAAATATATAATTCTCTACGTAACAATTACCGTCACCAACCCCGACTTGCGTAAATTCAGAGTTACGTAATTTTTCCAAGCCTTGCCTTTAGACTTCGCTCAATTTCATGAAGCCACCGACTTCAAAATAACTTACCCACGTAACGTGTTTTGGTTTGATTTATTTTGTTTTTTCGTTTATTTTATAAGACTTTTTGTTTTTATTTATAATATTTCTTCTTTGTTTTATAAGGACAGTCTGTCACAATTCCGCTTCTCGTAAACTTGTGATATATTTTATGGAAGCCTCCAAACATTATTATATAATGAAAACAAATTTTATTAATTAGATAAATCAGATATTTATAATATAAACTGTTTATATTTGAAACGTGTATAGAAGTCTTTAAAGGGCGGCCCAGGGCTTATGATCTGTATGAGATGGCTTAAGTGATCACTTTACACAACGCAATATTCAAATTTTATCAATGTTCTAAATTAGTTTCTTTTATATATTCGAATGGACTCTGCTAGAGACATCGATAGTACTTCTCATGACATAATATACATTGATATCGCAACTGGTAATGATGCCTATATAGGTAGGTATATATTTTAAATTGGAATATTAAATTAATTTATTGTAAAATTAATTTTCATTACAATTATTACTTACCTAGATACTAGACCTTGGTGTTTTCTTTGTAGATATTATTACATACCTAGATACTAGTCCTTGATGTTTTTCTTCGTAGATATTATTAGGTAGGTACTTATCTAGATACTAGTCCTTGATGTTTTCTTCGTAGATATTATTACTTACCTAGATACTAGACCTTGATGTTTTCTTCGTAGATAACCATCAATGAACCTGATACCTCTTATTTATGTCATTATTCAACTTACATTATCCTTAAGGTCCGGTCAACTTTAATCCGTGGTTTTACTATTTTCTTAACCTTGACCATAGAAAAATATTTACCTTAAGTGAGTACCTACAGTGTGTACGGTACTCGTGGGTATCTACTCGTGACAGTGATTATGGCTTTGAAAATACATACTCCTCTACATATCAGTGTCTTTAATTGCGGGTATTAAACATTAACAAATTTGTTGTTCGTTTTATCGTATTGTTAGGAAAAGTAGAATCAACAATAAAACTTGTTAGATACGTGTCCTTAGATTACCCAGGTAGGTAATACCATTAATTGTTGGAGGGTTTTTATGTTAACAATGGTCGTGCTCATCAACACATGTAGTACATGTGCTAGACTGAAGCATTTAATAAATGTTGTTATAGGAAACAATATCTACTAGGGATGGGTGTAAAAGCAAAGGCAGCAATATCCCACTGAGGGGTTTCTAAGGTAAATACGAGAAACCTGTCAATACTTAAGAAAATTTCTTTGGAATCTATTGGGCCTACCACACGCATAAGTATCACCACACTTTTGCATGGTTTGAACACGGAACACCGTGCGTGTAGTTGGTGATACAAACCGGCATGTGCATGCAAAAGTGTGGTGAAAATTGTGCGTGTGGTAGGCCGTATGAAACCTAGGGTTGAGGGGCCAGCTTTGGCCACTTTAAGATATTTTTTGTCAAGTGTACCTAACTACGAACTCAAAAATAGTCAGAAACGATTTTTTTAAATTGACCCATATAGCACATTAATTACTCTTTTAAAAATGTAGAAATTACCCACTGGCTTTTTATGACTTCGCCTTCTGTCATACATAGACAAAGATATGATTTCTCTAGAATGTTGTGATACATTTGTGTGTGTTTTAGTTCATTTTTAAATCTTCTAGTGTTCAGAAGGCTTTGTAGTTCTTCTTGATTTTAGAATGTAGTGAATATGTATATTTAGATAGGTAGGTACTTTAAATTGATCTATTTTAATAACGAAATAATAATGAAAGAACATTTTAACATTTGATATGTCAAGAATCAAACTATATCTTGAGTAGCTTGTTGGTCTTGTGGTTAGAACTCTCGCCTCGTGATCCAAAGGTCGCGGGTTCGGATCTCACTCCAGACTAGCAAGTCAGTCCTATTTTATAGCACGAGCGTTTAGCTTAGTTTGAAAATAGTAAGAATATTGATGTGACACGTACTCCGTGTTCGCATCTTCCTTTTTTTTTAAATATATATTTGTGTCATCTGGTAGCGTTAGTGACTTATATTTTAACATAGAGCCTACGTATTTTGATTATGTACGAATCTAATGGATTTGTGGAGACGGTAACTCCTGAAATTTTTTTCAGATTTCGATTTTTCTGATAAATCGGCTTCGCAAATATTATCTTACAATTTCATTCGCTTTTCTGATTCTTTAAAACACGCGGCTGTTTTAAACTTTTACTATTTCAAACTCTTATAATATTAGACCCGTAGAAAAAGTAAAAATTATTTTATGTCAAGTAGTCAACATTTTAGCTCTGACCCTAATGCTACTAATAGCATTAATTTAAAATATTCTTGTTTTCGACGGATCCGCGTAAAGAAAGTATTAACAATAATTTTATTAGGAAAAACAAGAAGTCAAAGATTCAATAAAAAAATACTAAGTGAAGACTCCTCGGTGAAAATAATGAATGTCAAGCCTAAGGTGTACCTATTTAGATAAAAACAGTGTTTATTGTTTTAAAGTCCATATTTATTTCACTAATGCTCTTTATAAATAAATATTGAATCAACTTATTACTATATAAACATATTCTATGTATGTACGTTTATTAAATGCAGGAGGGTTGATGGTCAGGTTTTGGCATTCGAAGGTGTATAAATAAGACAATAAAAATATATTTGCTATTTTATTTATGCCAATCAGAGGTCAGATTCACGCGTCAGAATATCCCAGAAAAACACATGCAGAAAATTCTTTCTTATCTTTTCAAATTGATTTGTCCGGGTATAGTTTGGCACGATAAGTTACCTCATTCTTTAGACACGACGAGATCACAATATTATAATAAAACTCATAATTTTCCTACAATCTACCTATCTTGTTTTATATTTATTCAAAATATTAAGAAACCTCATAAAAACTGAAATGGCCAGAACTGGCACAACGATATGGCCAAAATTTGAAATGTCTTCAAATTTGATGTTTTTATTTTAAATTATATTAGATTTTATATACTTGTTTTCTACATTTTCAAAAAAGTAATTAATGTGCTATATGGGAAAATTTTCAAAAATCGATTCCGACTCTTTATGAGTTCGTAGTGATGCACAGTTGACAAAAAATATCTTCACGTGGCCAAAACTGGTCCCTCAACCCTACTGTCAAATTGACAATGTTTTTTGATATTCGGCGGACGGGTATTACTGTTTCTTGCGATGCAGATATAAATTGAACTATTATAACGGACCACGACGATTTTACCCAATTATGATTAACTAGCAGGAAAGCTTCGCTGATTGCTTACTGCTAGGCCCTGCGGGCGGCTATTATGGCCGCTTCGCGGCCAATGATGGCCGCTCCGCGGCCAGCGATAGCCGCTGCGCGGCCAATTGTGTTTGCTGTGTAGCAAACACAATTGTTTACCTATGCGTAAGTCAGCCGCTTCGCGGCCAATTGTATCTGGCAAACTTCCATTTTTGCTATTGTGGCCGCTTCGCGGCCAAATGTGTTTGCTGTGCAGCAAACACAATTGTTTACCTATGCCTATGTCAGCCGCTTCGCGGTCAATTGTATCTGGTAAATTTCCACTTTTAATTACGGGTAGTTTAGATATAATTAAGACAAAGTATTTATTCAAAATTTCTAACCGATTAATAAGTCAGAGCGGAATAAACCATAGTTCGATAGGTAGGTACCTACTCTCTTCTCTTCTCGCAGTGATGATTACTTTTATACAACATTATAAAAAAATAATCTTTGTTTAATTTGGTTTGTTACATAAAAAAAATTATTTGTTATTAAAATTTCAACAAAAAATATATTCTCGACCTTAAAAAAAAAAATTCGATCCTGCCAGGATTCGAACGCGGCACCTTCTTATCCGCAGTCAGACGTTCATCCGCTGTGCCACACAACCCAATGGGAACCGCGGCAAAATTATTGTATACAAATAAAAATCATCATCCAAATGCAGAAACTTACGACATTGGTTAGGGTAATTAATATATAGATTGTATAAAATAATACCCAAAAAGTCAACAGATGGCATTAAAAGTTCAGTTTCACAAAAAAAGTGACAATCATTGTTTTTCCCGAGTAGTGTTCAAGTAAAGTAAAAAAAGTCAATGTTCTAATTAACCCAGAGGTTATTTGCATAACTAGTTTTTTGTGAAATAAAAGATAACATGTTTCCAATTAATTTTGTTATCGTAGGATATTTAACTAAGTACTTAAACAATGAAACATGAAAGTAGCTACATAAAACAAAACTTTTTTATGGATTGAGGAAAATATACCTGTTCGTTACACTTTTGACCATTAGCACTCGAGTGCCGGCGTAAAAGCGGCATGCATGCTTTGCCATTTCACTCGAGGGCCGCCGCTATGGCGGCAAGAAAGTAAAGTATTATTTCTCAATATTTTTCATATACTGGATTTTTTAGTTTTATAATTCAATATAATTTAACAAGAATTTTATTAGTGCAATTAAATAGTAATAAGTAAAGAATTGGATTCAGAAACATACCAAACACCTTTCGAAAATATAGACTACGAATAGAATTTGGTTTAGGTACTGTGTTTATCTAAATTTCATTCTTACTATTGTCTCTAGACTGCGTAGACAAAATTGTCACTATCTACTAATTACTGTCATTTTCTAGCTAAACTGCAATTTTTAGCTCCTCGTTCGAAGTGCAGTCAGCTAAGCTGTTGAATCAATTATGCATAGATGTCATATCATCACAGAACGTAACAATCCTCAAAAGCAGACAAGAAATTTAATCTTTCCCAAAACCTAGCTTAACCCTTCCTCCTTGTCCATCTATTTCCTACTCGTCTCATTATCGTGGAGCTAGTTTTTTATTGTAATATTGTATTCTGGAAACCAATTTCAACTGTTCCACTAAATTGTGTGGTTGGTTGAATGAAATTGCTATAATATATGAGAACGTTGTTACGAATATTTACTATCTTTGTAGACGCCAACAAGGATGAAATATATAGAAATAAATATATTCTAAGCAGAAGTGGTACATTATATATTAATCTGAGGCATGTATGCATTTTTAAAAACTTTATAGGTATATAGGCTGGACGAATTTGAACCATATTAGCTATGCCGATGACATGGTTATACTGGCGCCAACTATAAAAGCGTTAAGAAAGATCTGCGAAACATATGCTAATGATTATAACATTTCGTATAATAATAGTAAGTTGGTTATAATGTTATTTGAATATGGAAAAGGGCCAGACAATATCCTTCCTGTATGGCTAGATGGAACAGACTGAGTGTCCAGAAAAAAGTGAAGTACCTTGGCCATGTATTTACTGAAGATGCACAGACCGACGAAGATATCGAACGACAGAGAAAAAACGCCGATTCTATAAATCCATTAACCATCACTAGCTAAGACTTTTCACCGTTTTTGATTTAGTTCTAAATGTTATTATACATTTATGGTTTAATAAATTTAAAAAATACTAATAATTTCAGACCTAATGATACTCTACAAAATAGTTAAAAACAAAACTGGATTCTGCCCTTTCAATATTCTCACAATCAAACCAATGAAATCTCCAAACCTATTTTATACTAAATTCTTTAATACAAAATTAGTCTATTTTTCTAATCTACCTAGAAAGATCAATCCCTATAACGAGATATCGCCAAGAAACAGGAACTAAGATGTATTCTTTTTGACACAGACTCAGTTCAAAAGCGAAATATTGACAGAATTAGTTGGCGATCGCTCGAGCGCGTCATGCACGTTTACCATAGACAAAACTCGCAGTATTCGGTATTGCGCCGAGGACCAACACTTGTCATGCGATACACGGCGTTGCCCTTGAAACCCGTACACTTTACCCATGCAAGATGGTATTGTGCCTCAAGGTATAGTATGTTAAACTACAACATATTTCCTAATTGTATATGTCAATTTGCGAATGCATGAGGACTTTGTACATTCATATTTTGTACTCAAACTGTAGCTTTTCTCGTACATATAAAATATAACTTGTAATTCCCACTTAATGTATGATAGATATGTTCCAATTGTAGTTTGTCCCTGCGCCTTGGAGGCAGAGAAGAGGTTTTGTGTGGACGCCTTCCCGTCCCGTTCACATTCCCATGAGTGTTAGAGGGGCGGTGAGTACGGCCACTTTAGCATTTAAAAAATGCCGAAAATGTGTAGCAAAAGTGTAGAGCCAATATGAGAGGGATGGTGGCCCTGGGTGTGTGGTGGGTCCATCGGTGAATGCCGATTTGCGACACTCGTAATTTTGTTCTGAACATTAATAATAATTTCTTTGTCACAAAATATGTATTGTGTTATTTTCCTGTCTTCTAGTACTATCTATCAGGTTAATAACGACCCTTTAAAAAATCTTAACTGATAATAAAAAACTTATTATATAAATAACAAAGATTTTTTATTTATTTATTTATTTATTTCGTGTAATATAAATGAAGGTAGTTGCTTCACTAGACAAGGTCTGTTCTGAAGCAACTACCTACACAGTTTGTTTTTACGTTAAAACATTAGAAAGATATATATTAGAAATAAAATTTAAATATTGCACTTAAGAAATATAACACAAACACAAGAAAGACTATATATTAGAAATATATTTTTCAACATTATATATGTTACAGCGAATTTGTATTTCCTGTGAAACTATATTTTCACTAGTAGAAATGTATTTTACCCGGTCGGGCAGAGTGGGGGCAGTGAAAACATGTCAATCAACGAATTTACAGATTCACTGCACATTATTTGTGAAAATATATTTTGTCCGCGAATGCGCGCATTTCTTAAAGCATAGACAATGTGTCGGTGAAACCATCAATATTTTGCACACAAATGCACGAAATTGGCAAAGAAAGCCGGCACTACACTACGCGATTCGTACTCGTTTTGCGGTCCTATTTTAACTCCTCAATTAAAATAGTACAGCGACACCGCAAAACGAATTCGAATCGCGAAGTGAGATGTGTCGGCTTAAAGATCGCGCACTCTGGGTTTTTAAGATATCTGGCGACTGCAGGAACAAAATTTTTTTTTTTTTCGAAAAATAAAATTATATTTATTGCTGAAAATGAAAAATTGATTTCACAATAAAAGATATTAAATTTGAGCATAATTCAATAACATTTTTTAAAGGCTTCAATAACATTTATTTGCATTTCTTATCCTCCCTAATGGAGGGGTTGGCGAAAGAAACATGCGTAATCAGTAATCATTAATTTTGAGAAAAATGTTTATTTAATTTCATAACCACTTTTATTTTTTTAAATGAAGTACCTAACTATGTGTAGTATATATTTTGAGTATTTCATTATTTTTAATAAGATATTTAAAGTTGTAATTGTAATTTTAACCCTAAAACAATATAAAATAAAGGAAACATTTCACTTCATTCAAGGGAGTCATATTTAAAAAAACTAACCCATAAAAAACAAGTTTTTATTTTACTCCCTTTCTTTGTAAATTAAGTTTACCATCATGTAATTAAGTGATTGATTGACTAAAAATGAAACATGTCTAGACAAATATCTATATCAGAAATCTCTATAAATATGTCTTTATTATTTGATTTCTTCCCAAAAAACCGAAGTGTGCTGTCATCTATGAACCACTTGTCATAAATTTTCGAAATTCGTAGTGAAGTATATATTATACTTACTGACGGAGTAATTCAAATTATACCTACTGACGGAGTAATTCAAAATTTAAATATTCCATGACGTTATCGGGCCGCCGTTGGTAGCTTTTGTAATGATTCCAATTTGAAAAAACCATTAAAAATTTTAAAAATCCAAAATTATACTATAATTATTATTATTTTTTAAAGAAAATTTGATAGATCTTCTTGATCGTCGCCACGAGTCTGCTTGCAAAGTTTCAGCTCGATTGGATCACGGGAAAAGGGTTAAAAATCGATCCAAAGTTTTTCGTCAAGGAAACAAGCAAGCAGACGCCACGAGTTAAAAGAAAGGAAGTAAAAATGTTTTGCTCGTTATGAGAGATTAATGTATAAATGTATAAATTTATACATTATACAAACTGTATAAATGTAATAAAACATATTGTAGATATAGAGATAAAGAAAAATAAACGTGAAGTTGTTTACGCATAATTATTTTATTATTACCATTATTATTAATTTTTGCCATTATTCATGATGGTAGGTACAACGAAAATGATATAGCATAAAACACGTAAAAATTATTCTACTTCCCAAAGTAAATTACTCGATAAATGACTATATGTCGAATTCTATATGTTTCGATAAACCCAATAATCCTTTCTATGTGGATTCTACTAGATGAAATTTTCTTTGAGTGGCGAAGCTGCATCTTGAGGGGCTAGTATATCTTGAATCTAAAAACCTCGATCTGCCAATACAATGTCATTTTGCTCTAATACATTTATTTATTTATTTAAAAAAATCCTTGTTTACAAATAAAGATACTTAATACTAATTTAACAATAAAACATAAGATAAATTACACATTTTTTTTTGTTTTGTTAAATTTGTGGATTATTCCACTCTACTAGGCTACGCCTGTCCCAGAGTGGCGTTATAGAACACAATTATAATATTTTTTTCGAGTTCGTCAGTAGTATTTATTTTCATAAGGTAGTAATTATGTATCTACAGAGTATCAAGTGGAATGTAAGTGAAAGTTGAGTGAGTCATAAGTCCAAGTGTAAATATGTGTAGAATAATTGTTTAATGTAAAAAGGGTTAAAGTTTTGTTTAAGATTATTTTTTTTTCCATAATTTTTTTTTTTTTTTAAATAAAATTATTTATATAGGTATATATTTTTATTTGAAGACATTTTTATTTGACAAACCACATTTTTCAAAAAAACATCGATCGCTGATGGAGCCTCCATTAGCATCAGACATAAAAGAAATACTACTTGTACAGGCTACACCGATTAACATTTTTAACGTGGTACCCAAATATAATATTAAGTTCTTAAAACTGGCAGTACATGAAGTTTATTCAAGTTACAAATATTCAACTATCTTGTACCTCACTAATATCAAATTTAAGCGTTAGTTCCTTATTCATCATGTTACGCCTTAATTTGATAATGATCAGTGAAAGTCCATTGTCAGGAGTCAAGATACGGACGCGCATTGTACATCCTGATGGATAATACAAGATATGATTTACTGCAGGCCCTAAAGACATTAAATACAAGCCAGAAGTGCTTGCGGCTATTAAATCCTATATATATATAAACCCTATATAAATACAAACAATAGTTTGCAACTTGACAGCTCGCATGACCTCCAACGACACCAGCGCCATCTACTTTGAGCTTTCCAGATTACCTTCCATTGCGTGCATTCGTGTACAAAATATAGATGGTTTCACCGATATATTGTCTATTAGCGAAGGGAAAAACTACACTTCAAAATGAAGACTACAACACACACACGTTCACCAGTTTGAAGACTACAAAGTGTAAACTACAATTGTAGTAAAAACTACTTGAAGTGAAATAATTGTAGTACTACGATATGAAGTGAAGTAATGAAGTAATTGTAGTATTAATGAAGTGAAGTGAAGTAATGAAGTAATTGTAGTACATATTAATGAAGTGAAGTAATGTAATGAAGTAATTGTAGTATTAATGAAGTGAAGTAATGAAATGAAGTAATTGTAGTATTAATGAAATGAAGTAATGTAGTACTAGTTCTTCAAAGTAACATTTGGCGACATAAAAAAAAAAGGTCGCCAGCCAGATTTCTTCATTCGATTCCAAAAAAATTTCAAACCATGGGGGGGGGTTGTTACAGATTCCAGAGATTTCTTCATATATCTACACCAACTTCCCAAAAATTTCACGTAAAAAATGAATGAAGTATATGTACTTTGTAGTGTTCGCTTTGAAATGAATTGTATTATTTGAAATTTATACTTTCAATAACTTTGGTGTTTGTAGTTTGTAGTGTGCACTACACATCAAAACGTGCGAAGTGTGCACTTCAATGTAATCTAGTACTACATTGTAGTAGTGAGTACAGAGCGGACCCATCACTATTGTCTATGCTCTGAGAAATGTGTGCATTCGTGGACAATCTGTCAAATTTAATTAATGACAGTTCGGCACAGTTCGGAATCAAATATAATTTCACTAGTAAGATATCAGTTAAAATATTGTATTAATTTATATTGGTGAAAATCTGCTTGGATATGATAAGAATGACCTTGAATATAATTTCTCTAAAATGCCAGTGAATATATAGACTCACTGGAAATACAAGTTCACTGTAACATACATAAGGAATAAAGGGCTCCGCACATCGAATGTTTATGCTCCAAAGTTAGAAAACCAATAAATACATTCGAAACTCCACACAGCTTCGTGAATCTCAGTCTTCCAAAAATGGTATATTACGCACTCTATCAAAGTATTTTCAGCTACGCCAAGTTTGCATGGGTTGGTGCGGCTCCAACCATAATATACCCTTCAATAAAGTCTCAGAAATAATTTATACATGTAACAAACAAGAAACCGACATCGGGAAATGTTTCAGTGCCTGTGAAAAAGATATATACATTTTTTTTTCTTCCCCCCACCAATATATTCATTGTATAACTTCTACAAACTTATCTTACATTAGTGCTGACAAACTATAACCAATAACAGGTATACAATTAGCTACTCTAGCACAGGCTATGCCTAGTTGAGTAGTAGCAACCCACAAAATGTAGTTAAAATATGTGTATTTAGACAAGTAATATAGTAAGTAAATTATATACAACACTTTCATCTATTATATGGAAATTCAATATTTATGTAATTTTCCACTTTTACATGAAATGCCCCTAAGAGAGAAAACAGCACAAAATGTCTTCTGGACAGATAGAAAAAACTAGGTTACACTCTTTCAACCCAAAAACCACGTTAGGGCTACATGGGGAGACAATATTTTATTTATTTATTTATTTATCAACGCCCTAGTGGGCTTTTACAGTACAAGAAAATTAAAAGAATTTTTATATACCAAACATAAAACACATTTTAGAGTAGGTAAATAATTATAAAATAATAATATAAATAAAATATATTAAATGTAACAGTAAAAATGTATCAATGTAAAACAATATAAAATAAATTAACAATAGAAATGAACAATATACAAGGTGTACCGGAGCTAGCAGCAGAATCTTGGCCGGAAGATTCCTGACTATGTTATGAGTCTAAAATGTTCAAGCAACCGTGACCTAAAATCAATAGTTATGGAGATATGCAATATCAAAGTTTGCTTTTTTTTCAATATTTCTTACATATTTTTTACAAAAAGTTGAACTATCATTACAGTAACTTATATCGATAATGAAAAATTAATTTGCTTCAATACAACTTACATAAAATGATAAAAATCTTGTAAAAAATAACTTTTTTCAATTTTTGCAAGGTTTTTATCATTTTATTCGACTTGTATTAAAGCTAATGAATTTTTCATAATCGACATAAGTTACTGTAATGATAGTTCAACTTTTTGCATTATTTTTTGCAAAAAAATATTGAAGAAATATTATAATATAAATTTGCAAGAAATATTGAAATAAATGCAAACTTTGATATTGCATATCTCCATAACTATTAATATTAGACATGATTGCTTGAACATTTTAGACTCATAACACAAAGCAGGAATCTACCTGCCAAGTTTCTGATGCTAGCTCTGGTACACCCTGTATATAATTTTCATCTGTCATTGATGCAACTTTTGGGCCGTTGTTTTTCAGTGAGTAGGTATTTCTTGTTTTATTACGTAAATTTATGATTTGAATAAATGATTTAAATAAAATGTTTTTAAAAAAATAAAAAAAGTGTTTTAAATAAAATATATATTTGCCATGTAAGAATATTTAACACTTCCTACTTTTAAACAATAAAACAGAAGCTTTGGTTTTACAGATTCAAACACACTAAAATATATAATTATATATATATATATTTTATTTAAAGTAACCACATTTTTTTGAACTGAATTGCTCATTAAAAATAATTACTGTAAAACGGAATCATAAACTGTATTTATCTATCATTAACATTTAACTGTTAACTATAAAATGTTATGTTATAAAAATAATAACATGAAATGTAAATAAATGATTAACATTTTACCAATATTATCTCAAAAATACTTAATAAAATTAATTAATAATATGCATATTCTCTGTACTAAAATTAGCTGCCTATAAAAGTTCACACTAAGATTCAAATCTATAACACTATTTGTTGTTAGAAGGGTTTGAAAAAAACGTTTTTTTATATATATATCCGATATATATCAAAAATTTGAAATGTATCCAAACATTTTTTTCCTTTTTTGTCACACGTCGATTGATACAATCGAAATAATTAGGAAATTTATTTTGTACATGAATTATTATTTATTAAATAAATGAATTGCATACTGAATATAAGTTATAAATGTTTCTCTTTTCAATATAGTGTTATGAGTATTTGTTTCTTTGTGTGAATTAAAAATTGGATTATATGAAACAAATAAACTAAAAAAACAACTGTATCACTTTTTAAAATAGAATTAGCGCCATTTAGTAACAACCGCAGATGTAAAAAAAACTGTAGCACTTTTTAAAATACATCTAGCGCCTTAGAGTATATACATCCAATGGATTGTATATACTCTAAGTCTAGCGCCATCTAGTAACGACCGCAGTTAAAAAAAACAATCTGTAGCATTTTTTAAAATACACCTAGCGCCATCTATTAACGACCGCAGAATTTTTTTTGTATATATATCAAAGATAAAAATCAAGTCATAAATATCGTGATATATCTGCGGATATATATCCTACAACCCCGGTTGTTAGTAATTATAATTATTAAAAATAGCATTTTTTAAACATCACTGAAAATATAACTCATTTTACAATCATAAAACTGTCATGGATATATTCTCATAGCTCCCTTATAAGCCGGGAGTATTTCATTGAAAATAAATGAGTTGTTTAAGATCAATAAAAATTTACAAAGCATTTAAAACTGTCATAAAATCGCTCTTGGGATATCTTGTGTCAAAGGCAATTCAGTGTTTTACAACTTGGACTAATCTATACAATTAATACTGCATAGTAAAAATTTGAATTTATTACGTAAAAAAACAAGAAATACTCACTGAAAAACAACGGCTCAAAAGTTGCATCAATGACAGATGAAAATATTCAAGAAGATGGTGGTAACTGTATATATAAAATAACTGATAATAAACTCTTTGTTGTTAGCTCCGGGAGATAAATTTGGTCCTCGTGTTGGGTTAATTTTCGAAAATTACTCATTGCTGCTCTGCCATACGGAGTCTACCCAACCTTCCTTGGGCAATCTGGATTAAACAAATGTCAGATGGAAATCGGCGCCATTCTCACTGTTTATGGTGCGACATCATTACAATCTATGGTGCGTCCGATCTATTGTCTATGGTGCGCTGTCGGAAAGTTTAGCCAGACGCTTTTCTATGGTTTAGCCAAAAAGTGATCCAAGGAAGTTGAAGATCCAGCTCACCACAGTACTGAAAAAGCTGTGAAAGAAAATTTTCGACGTTTTTAATGATGAACCAGAGATTTTTGAATACTGCTTACTTATTAAAACACGAAATACAATCAAATTAGACATTTATTTAATATTCAGATAATTAGATAAGAGGCTAATCGAACAATGTTAATGTTTTTATGATAAAAGAATAAACAAACAAATTAAGAACATTTTAATATAAAATAAATGTTAGTATCTACAAATTTTACAAATGCGAATGAAAAAGTAAAAATAATTTAATTTTAAAGATTAATTAGTAACAGTACTAACATATGATTATAAACAGAGTATAACATAGCTCGTCCACAATACTTTACAGGTCCTACCTATATTATGAATCAAAAATGTCCAAGCAACAATGCCCTAGTTTCGATCGTTATGCAGATAGACGACTTGAAAGTTTGTAGATTTTTTTCAATATTTTTGACTTATCATTAGACATACTTAGGTATATCGAATATTAATAATTCATTTAATTTAAGTCAAGTTAATGATTTAAACCTTGTGAAAATTCTGGTTGGTTATGTTAATTGCTTGCAGAAAATGTTTAAATTTTCTGCAAGGTTTTTTATCATTTTATTTGACTTCTATTAAGGCGAATGAATTTTTAATATTCGAAAGTTATTTTAATGGTAGTCCGACGATAACAGAAGATAACACAGAAATATATTTTTTAATGCTCTCTTTGAAGTCGCTTATAATCTCTATAACTTAACGGACATTATTATTAATCGAACATTTTCGATTCATAATTTATCTAATCTACATGTCACTGTAAAGAAGTAATGTGGACTAGCTCTGTTTAAACCAGTAAATAATATTATTAATAGTTTTAATGAACCTAGTTAAATGCAGTGTTTAATCTATGGTTAAACATACAAAACATATCTGCCAAAAGTGATACCTATATAGCATTGTGAAGACTGCAAGCAATGTGAAAGTGCTTTGTTACTTACTCCATATTGCAATTGTACATGAGGTTCAGCTTTTTGATGTCACTGGAACTAAATCCTTCCCTCTGCCCAATGTTAGCTCCTGATTGCTGTAAATTACAAACATAATTGTAAGTGTAACACAAAACCATTGCCCCATCAAATCAAACTGTCCTATCATTTGATGTCATTCTAAATCTACGAACGAAATATTTATATTCGACTCGAGACCTCTGAGATGTGGATTTTGCTTCGATGAAGTTCTTTGGAGATAACTATTAGCTTTCCTAGTCTGAGATATTCCGACGTATTCGAAAAATTTTGCGATTGTTATACCGTAACACTCAAAAATAGAGAAACGTCAAGACATCTGTCGAATATGAATACTTCTATCATTGTGATGTTGGCTTTAAGTAGATGTGTGTGAAACAAACAGATTTTTACCAAATTCTCAAATAGATTAACACTTATTTTATAGAATACTCATCAAAAACTTATATTTAAGACAAAACTTCAGATTGGTTTGCGTGACGGTAAAAATCTTTTTAATATCCATGTCATTTCGACATCAAATAAACCAATACTAGCAGTTCAGGCAGGCAAAACAAATGGATCGACCGATCATCCGCGTAGTGTGTTTGATAAGCGCATATTGTATGGAAAGAAATGTGGCGGCATTCCGCGACCGAAGAGACAAGACGGGACATCCGCGTAGTGTGGCGCCGGCCTTATGGTGACATTCTGCGTGGCAACAGTCAATAGACCGAAGGTTAGGTTAGGTTAGGTAAGGTTAGGATAGAATAGAGAGAAAAAGAAAATTAACGCTCTAGATTTTTTCTTACCTTTGGAACGATAGTGGGCAAATTGTTGGAGGTAAAGACGTAAGCTCCGTAGTGCATCACGCTGCCGTAATCGTATGGAACTCCAAAATTATTGGTAGAATTGGCACCCTCTTTCAAGAAGTTATTCTCTGTACCTGAATGTTCAACCAATACTCACAATGTAAAAAATAAAAGGAATTATATTTTATTTGTAATTCTTAAATATACAGTATTTTTTACATGCTTGTATTTAACTCACTTTGAGTCACTCACTAAGTGATTTCACTCAAGTGATATGATGTTTGAATCACATCACTCGAGTGATGGTATTCGAGGAGGAGGAAAGTAAGACGTGTGAAATACTAGTAGGCAATGAATGTCTGGAACAAGTAGATGAGTTTGCGTACTTAGGAAGTATTAGGTCCTTACATATGAAATTGGCGTTTAGTATGGGAGGAACATAAAGCCGATTTTTTTTTATTATAATATATTTATTTAATCAAAGTATGTACCATTGCTATCTATGCCATACTATTTGCCATCTCATAGGTAGTTCATCGATCCCTTTACTAAAAAAACCATTCGGACGGGAATCAATAAAATCTTTGAAGGCGGTTTGGACTACCCCATCGGAGTTGAATTTTTGCCTTTGCAAGAAGTTATCCAAATTTTAAAAAAAATGGTAATCTGTTGGGGCAAGGTCCGGAGAGTACGGTGGATGTCTTAGACATTCCAATTGAAGCTCCTCTAATTTGGTAGCCGTCTGTTGTGCAGTGTGTGGTCTAGCGTTATCATGAAGCAGCAGTGCCCTAGAGCGATTAACCAGCCTCGGTTGTTTAGCAGCTAGCTTTTCCATCATGGTTTGCAGTTGCTAACAATAGACATCTGCCGTAATCGTCTGGCCAGATTTAAGAAAGCTGTAGTGAACGACACCAGCACTAGTCCACCAAACGCTCACAAGTAACTTTTTTGGAGTCAATTTTCGCTTGGGGCATGGTTTGGCTGGTTCGGCAGGGTTCAGCCATTGCGATGAGCGCTTCCGATTATCGTACAGGATCCACTTTTCATCACAGGTAATGATTCGATTTAAAATCCCTTCATTATTGTGCCGGTTGAGTAATGCAATGCAGCAGTCAACGCGCGTTTGTTGATTTGCTTCACTCAATTCGTGAGATACCCACCTTTCAAGCTTTTTTCACCTTACCAATTTGCTTCAAGTGGATTAAAACAGTTTTATCACTAACACCGCAGCCTGCAGCTAACTCGGATGTGGTTTGCGATGGATCCGCTTCCACAATAGCCTTCAATTCTTTATTATCAACTTTGGTCTCCGGCCGTCCACGGGGCTTGTTCTGCAGGTCGAAATTTCCAGAACGAAAACGTTGGAACCAAAAACGTACTGTGTTTTATTTTGCGGCACCGTCGCCATACACATCATTAATCCTTCGAGCCGTTTCTGCAGCACTGGTGCCACGGTGGAACTCGTACTCGTAAATAACGCGATATTTCAAGTTTTTCATTTTGTAAACTGAGTGACGCAAAGAAAAAAACAATTGAGGAAAAAACAAATGAATTATAATTTTCAAAACACAAATACATGAGTAAATAGCTGTATAAATTTGGATTTGGAATTCCTAACCAAAGAGAAAATATTTGAGATCAAATTTGCCAGTACGGCAAAACGCCAATTTCATATGTAAGGACCTAATATTATCGATAGAAAAGGGAAGGTTGAGGAAAGGACAGTGACTGCGGGAATAGGGTGAAAGATGCTTTGAATGCAATAATTTCTAATAGAAATATGTCTTCCGAGGCAAGACTAGCGGTACGTAATGAAGTTCTGGTACCTGTACCTACACTGATGTATGGAAGTGAAGCCTGGGGCTAGCAGAAGAGGAATTAAAGTAGACTGAATGCAGTGGAGATGAGATCCCTTAAGCGACAACTATGGATAGATATTATAAGTATTTTTGGCGGCGAAAACTACGAAAAAACTACGAAAAATAACGAAAAAAAAGAAATCTTCCGCATAACTAAATACACAAGCACAGCTAACTCCTCAACGTCCATTTGAAAGCAACCCTTAGAATCAACTGACAATTTTCGGACGCCAAATCTTGTAAAATTCTGGCTGCCGTGCTTAAATCGGTGTGACCTGGCCGCCTAGTGCGTACGTACCCTAACTGTATGCGAATTTAAAATCCCAACTTGAAAACTGTATCCTGTAGCGCTAGCGGAAAGCAATCGGCACAAGATGTAACGTTTCTGAATATCTTTCGAAATAAATGAGAGAGACAGACAGTATGAGAGAGTGAATGGGTATAAATAGGGATGCGCCATATTGACGCGCCCTCTTACAATTAAACGTTCACAACTCCAGTGTTACAAGTCAATAAATTATATTCAAAGCGAAACTTCGAGCTATCTGGATCCCCAATTTTCTACATAGTTCTCCTCCTAAGTTAAAGGAAGAGAACATCACACTAGGCGTTTGTCGTTTCGCGATCCCGGTAAGCATTTTCATATAACTAATGTAGGAGTTGACAAGTAGAAATCGTCACGTAAGTAAAAGCTTTATGCCCCCTCTATGCTACTTTCATTCATGCAATGTTCATTACAATGACATGTTCATTGCAGTAAATGCAATGATCTATATGAAAAGGTAAGATGACATAGTATATCATCTTACACCTATGTCATCTTACCCAATAGATAATGCAAACTTTATTTTAATTGTTGTGACAAAAACTTTGAATGCGTTTTTATCAATATTTGTGTCATATAATAGTTCTAATAGACATTCCAAATTAGTTTTACAAGAAGCTCCTTACCTTGCGAATATCTTCACCACCAAACAAAAGCGAAAACAACATTTTTAATCACATCAAAATCACAAAAATATGCACAACTTTGCAATCTGTGTTCGCTTTCCGCCATACTGAATGTCAACATCAGCGACATTTACAGGCACTCTCTAAAGCGTCATTGGTTCACTTTTAGCGCGTATATTTAAATAAATGTCGTTGGTGTGTCATCTTATATGACTATGTCATTTTAAGCTAAACTCCCCTACACGTTTACGGGTTGTTCGCGTTTTTGGGATATTAAAATGTTTACCTGGCAAGATTTTTTGGAAGTTGATGGTCACATAGTCGTCTCTCTCCGGTCTGTTATGCTCGTGCAAGAATCCCAGGGCGTGCATCAGCTCGTGGGCCGGTGTTCCTTTCGTGGTGACGCATCCTGGAGACTGCAGGTTCACGACCTGTCGCCCCCCTGGAAGAAGAATATAAAACTACTAGTTGTTCATACCCGGCGTTGCACGGGTTAAGGATTAAGTTAAAAATAAATTTGTGCGAATGGCACCGAAGGCACGGCCCTTACTGCCGCCGCCTAGTGCCCCCATATTCTATGTCAATGTGTGCGTCACAGTGCGTGCGTACACGGCGCCGAGCACGCACGCACACATTCTAATGGGTAGCGGCCAGTTTGTATGAAGACGTATTACTGTTCTAATAATAGTAGACGTGTACCTACATTATAGAAGGTTATTTCAAAATCTGTCATCATGCCTATTGTTTTAACCAGTAATTAATTATATGTAATTCAAGAACTTGCCAATTCTCCCAATGCTTGACCAACAGCCAGAAAACGCGTTGTCGATGGCCACGTAGTCAGTCAGGGGAGCGTAGTTATAGGGGACAAAACGGATGCAGGTCAAACTGTGGTAGTCTGCGATGGCCGCCATGATTAGGTCTGTTTCCTGGGGAGCTGAAATAAACACAAGTTTAGTAAAATACTAATAATAATAGTGAATAAAGGCTGTATTATATCATATTGTATATTAAATGTGTAATGCCATATCAAGTCAATTAATATATCACCTCTTTTATCTGACTTAAGTGACAAATAATAAAGTAACGTTTATTATTTGTCACTAAAGTCAGATCAAAGTCAAATTAAAATTTATCTATAAGTATCCTAATGTAAGACGTAATTAGGCTCGTTATCCAACAACAATATTTGAAAATCTACACACATTTAATTCTAGATCAAATAATCAACGGAAACTAAAACCCCGAATTTATCTGGTGAAGAATTATTTAGCAATTTATCCAAAGGTGAAAATCTTTTTATTAATTTAATATCAACTAGGAAATATTATCTATATTGAATTAATTAATTCATTTAATATCGACTGGGAAAAATGTGCATTATATTTTTGCTACGAGAGTATGTAATCACACCGTATGTTATTTCACTTAAATAAATGTATTTAGACTCTATTTGTGTATTTTCAATGAATTTTAAGATAAATTAAATTTTAATACATATCATCATTAAGTTCTGCAGGTTAAGTGCTATTTTAAATGTGACAGCTGTTTTGGCTTTTTAGACCATTATCAAACAGTGGATACACCACGTATAATCGACTTATTTATAAGGTTTAAGTTACCCTATGGATAATTAGATGTTTTCGGTGAAGATTATTTTTTCATAGGCACTTATTATTAAGATTCCCCCGGTTTATAACACTCGTACAATGGACATTATAAATAATTAAATTTTTCTAAGTAATTAACTTATACAGGATTTCCTGTGATCCATCTAGATGTCGAAGATACTCACAAAAGCTACCCTCAATGACGAAAGGAACCACCCCTCCAGGCCAGCGGGTAGATACATCCCACAAACCATTTCTGCTGGTGGGCGGAGGGAAGAGAATGTCTCCTTCTGCGTATTCCCCTAATTCCTCAGGGTTGGATTTTGAGGACGAGTTCCAGGCCTCCACTTTGCTTCCTGGAATTAAAAGAAAATGTTGCAATATGACAAGGTTGAAAGTTTTATGATCTCCCTGAACAAGACCGTACTTAAAAGCTGTTTGAAAATAAATATAACCGTAATACGATTAATATTTTCCTTAGTATTGTACTGACGCAGGTATTTTGCAGTGTATTATGGTCACTCGAGACGACAATTTCTTTCTCGGGATTTCAAAAACTATTATTTGAAAATCCCGAGAAAGAAATTGTTGTCTCGAGTGGCCATAAAGGTTGTTGTTTGGTACGTATTAGTTCGTTGAATATTTTCTCAATAATCGTTTAACTTACTGTGTCGGACAAGAAAAATCGGCGGCCCTTAATCGGGCCTTTTTTGCCAATCTCCATATGTTGGCCCTGATAAACATTTTGTTTCGGAGAAGAAAAAACCGGTGGCCCTCAAATGGGCTTTTTTTGCCATTTTCCATATGTTGGCCCTGATAAACATTTTTAGAAGAAAAAAGTGATTTTTTATATTTTTATTTTGATATGTACGTAGAATTATTAATTACATTTTTAATCACATGAATTGTAAGCGCGAGCGCGCAGATGAGGAAGAATAAATAAAACCCTTTAGGTATGCCTGGCGCGCTCGACGTATTTTTTATTGAAAATAACCGAAGTTATTTATTGTAATTTTTTGAATGTTTGTTTTTTTAAAAAAATATATTTTTGTAATCATTTGGCTTTACTTAATTTTATGTAGAAAATATTTTGAATTTGTGTAGCCAGGCTCGCCAGAGAGACCAAATATACGAAATAAAATAAAGATAATAAAAAGATGTATAAAAATAGTATGAAATAGCTATAGTAGAATGTTTGGTTACATGGTTTATTGATATTTTGAATGCGGGACCACCTAGCGCGCTCGGCGTATTTTTTATTGAAAATAACCGAAGTTATTCATTGTAATTTTTTGAATGTATGTTTTTTGAATGCGGGACACTGCTCATAGAGCTGCGATTCGAATTATGAGCAGTGATCCCGCCGTCCGACAGAAGTCGGTGTCGTCGGTCCCCGAAATGCCGACCTCTGATTGGTCGTTGAAAATGCGCCTGGGCGTGCGGGCCCTGATGATTTTATTGAATAAAAACGTGACAAAGGAATCTAGAATTCAGTTCTGCTCCTGCGTTTACCTCCAAATCTACTTGCGACATTCTCTTCTTCTCTTCTCGACTCCTGCTTCAACCTTTGGACCGCTCTAAGATTCTCAGCTAATTTTTATACGATCTCGCTTTCGTCTGAGAATCTGCGATATCGGTGCCATCGGGTTGACCTGACCATAGGGCGGTGGAATCACCCCCTATTTTTGCGCGTTCCCGTCAGGAACACTGACATTCAGATTTGACTAGTCAACAATTATTATTTGTTTTATTATGGCTACTATGAAAAATATATTATTGATGTGTAACATCTTTCCTCTCGCTTTCCTGCAATCTGTGGGAGGTATTTCGTGAAAATGGACGGAAATGCGTAATAGGAAACTAGACGCCGGGGAAGCGCGCGCTATTTCATTTGACCAATGAGCGCGCGCGTGATAGAGTTGGCCGTCAGATAGTACCAACCCATTTCCGAGAGGTTGGCACCGTATTAATAAATGAAGTCGCAATTTCAGAACGAAGTTCTGTGAATTTTAAACAAATTTGTATTAATCAATTAGAAAAGACATACAAAATATCAAATTAACGAAAAAATATATTTACTGCTACCGGGATTCGAAACAGCGGACCTCCATTCTATATCCGGGGATGGCGCGTTATCCAATTTCTCCACGGCAGTCTGATAAGTTAACGAAAAATTTTCGACCTTATATGAAGTCTCTTTTTAATTGATTAACATTTTTATTCCATTTTTAAAGCAATCCGGATTGAATATTTTTCTGATGACCAAATTCTTAAATATAATACTAGGTACACTGTTTCATCGACATCGCCAAAATTCTTTAATGACAGTTCACAGTGTGGCAAAATACAACATTAATTTAAAAAATGCACAGAAATTTTCTTTACATGTATTAACTAGTTAATAAATATATATAAATGTATTTTTTATAAAAGAATTTTTAATAAGTGTCTGAAAAAGTGCAGATCGTTGATTAAAAGTGCAAGTGAGTTATTAACGAATAATTATTCGAATAAATAAATTCATATTTAGGTTTTTTAAATTTTGAGGTTAATTTCTGTAAATTTTGAGGTTAATTTATGGTGTTCATAAAAATATGCTCAATTGATATTTTTAATTGTGAGATATCAAATGTTACACATCATATGCGACTACTGTAAAGCTCGCTCGTTTTTTTTCTTTCAAACCGGAATGTATATAAATCCAAATTTTTTAAAATGTACGATTTACAATATTTATAATTTTTCCATGTTATGCTGATTTTTGTCGTGAACGATTAAGTTTAAGGAAAAACTTATAGTAGGTATTAAAGTCCGTTCATTTTAAGAAAGCCACTTGCATCAGTGTGAGTAACAGTGCGTTTGCAAAATCTCGTAACATTATTTTTTGGAGTAAATGACAGATGCAAAAAATAAACATAAATATTTTTGTTATTAAATAAAATGAAAACATTGACTATATGCTTTTTTCAATAAAATACCTACTCCAAATTGGAATTTTTTTAATATTTCAGTTTATTGAAAATTAAAACTAATAAATGAATCCATTACCTGCTATATCGTTTATGTCATTCGTATTCATCATTAATCAAAATATATAATTCTCTACGTAATAATTCTCTACGTGTCCGTAACCAATGCTACCAGAATGCTCAAATAATAATGTGATATAATATGAAAATGAGGTATGAGAAGCAAAAAAGCATAATTCCGTTTTTAATAATATCCTTCACTAACGTTGTCAAAACGCTACTCTAGATAACGCTGGTCTCCCAGCATTAACTGGCGGCCGAAATATATAACAAAAGCACGCCATTTTTGATGGGTTATAACTAGTTTAAAATAAATAATATATAAGCAAGTATATTTCTAAATAAATTGTTTCAAAATCTTATAATTAATTTTAATCAATAAGATAAACTATTGTAGCCTGTATCGTACTCCGAATCCTCATCTATATTATTGATTAAAGTCTGTGGATAAAAATATTAAACAAAGAAACGACCGCTCCGCGTGACTGCCAGGGTGATACTGAAATGGCCAATGAAGTAGCTTTAAAAAATCACTTACACTAATGCAAGTGGCTTTTATAAAGCGAACGGACTCTAATATGAAATGTAGGTACAAAATCAAAATATGAAACAATTGTATGTATATAATATTTTTTGAGTATGTTCAAATTTTTAAGATCACATCAGATCTTAAAAAAATATTTTTTCGTACTCTAATCAAAAAATATAGAAATCTCATTTGATAGCGGCGATATCACTGATTCATATAAATGAGTAATAAAATATCTGATGGCGATAGCGTAGTTGTATTTAATACAATTTAGGCCGAATTTCAGCTTAGGTCCGGTTGTTTCAAGTTGAATCAAAGTAATCGGAAATCCTGGGTTAAACTGAGTATAACCTCAAGGTTACGCGAAATCTCGCAGAAACAGTTGTTTCAAACCAAAAATCTGTCAAATATTGGATTAGTGGTGTTGCAATTGTGTAAACTAAAAATCATAGACCAAAATTATTTTGCATATGGCATCACGTCATTTAAATTTCATTTGACAGCACGCAAATGTTTCGACACATGACGTTCATATCATCAACAATGCTGTTTTACTAAATAAGTACTGAAGATGTCCACAAGAAGATGAAAGGAGACTAGTGGGCCGCATTACGCAACTAATGTTTTGTGGCTTTGTTCCCGCCTAAATGCGCTGTTCAACAGATTTTCGAAGTAGATTCGAGAAAATGATGAAATGCGCCAGGAAGGTTAGTTATTGACGAAATGAAATGTTTTCCTACATATTTAGTGTTTGCAAGAACAATTTGTTTTTATTTGATCTGTATTGTATTTCTTTAGTTTTTCTGTTTATAACCTTTTCTTTGTTTGCAGGTAATAAGAAAACTGAATCCAAAGCCCACGACTCAAAGTGATATGCAGAATAAATTATATGCGGTCCAGTTAGATATTATCAAAACCCAACTATCTTAAGAAATTCACGGCAGGAAATTCACGAAGTTGTTTTGGAAAGGCATAAAGTCAAAAGAGATCTGGCTTCATTTAATTATAATTGGAAGTTGTATTTTTTATTAAAATTTTCATTTTCCTTTTAATAGGTAGGTATATAAAATACAAAAAAAGAGTTTCTTACACCGAATATACCTATTGTTTTATCACTATTATTCCGCGGACGGCCTCTGTTTCTGCTGCCTTCGACAAATAATTTTCCTTACCATTCCTTCCCTGCTCATCAGTTCCAAATGACCAAATCGTGCGACAACATTGGTAAATAACATCCAAGTTCGTAGTCCAGTGGCCATGTCACTAGCTCTGCATACTGAGTATTCCGGGTTCGATTCCCGGTGAAGTCGCAATACATCTTTCTGATTTCTTTAAAATCTAGGTGTTCTTGCCGGACCGCAATTAATTGGGCTTTCAGGCTCATTGTAGCATTACAAATTGCTGTACATATGATTTGAGGGCATAATCCCGGTCTCCTACAATATAGCAATTACCAAATCTGGTACCTAGTACCGTTTGTCGTAACATGATATTTTGTTTGGACATAATGACAAATATATTTCTGATTTTTATAGTACTCTTCGACTGATTAAAATGTGGTCTGAGGAGCCATTGCTCTGGTAATGGCTGACCCTATACGCAGTCCAAAAAACAGTATTCCACCTACGCACCTTTCATCGATATAAATGTAAAATTATCAAAACCCAAGTGAAATAGAAACCTTTAAAAAAATATTGTCGACAATGCCCTGCGGTATTGGAGTTGCGGAAAAATCAATTTCTTCTGACAAAAAAGTATTGTTCGAGGTCTAAGTAAATTACTTCTCCTCTTACGGATATACTGTAGGATCAGTTGTTCCGTACAGAATACGCGAAGATATGATGCGCAGGTCTCCCGTACTTGACTCGTAGAACAGACCAAGACTGTACAGCGGTAATCGTAAACCCGCTGACAGTGGTTGTTCTAAATATTCACAAAAGTGAATTATCCGGTTGCAAGTAGTCCAGTTGAAATTCCAAAAACAGTAGGTAGAGCAGAGGTCAGAGGTGTTGAGTAAAAGTCAGAAGAAGTGGTCCAGACGGCGTATAAAGCACAGAACGGAATGAATCTGTACGCCGACGGAAGTTTAATTTATACACAAATTTAATACCTCCCGGCTTATTTCCGGGAGCCAATCACAGAGAGTTTTTATCGCGCGTTCGCGCACGCGAAATTGTCTAAAAAATAGCTCGGAAAGTTTTATTTACAGAATTCAAAAATTATTTAGAATTTTTACGCCACCCCCCCGGGGTTTTCATCACGTCATTTACATGGTGCTATGTCTTGCTTATAGCATGACGTGATTGCCTGGACCCGCAAGACCGAAGTTAATTTTTTATCAAAAAATATATACCGATCGCAGCGGTATTTGCTCAGGAAAATTTCACAATTAAATTTATAAAATTTGTTAACTATGATTTATACATGTTTGTTAATGCAGTTTATAAAGAGCCCACATGGGTGTAACTTTTGATATCAGTTTTAGTTATGTACAATAAAATTTCAGTCATTTATAAATATTTCAAAGTGGGTCGCAAAAAATTAATTTTCATTTATTTTTCAGGTGCGCCCCTGACAAGGTAGGTATGTAAAAACATGTAAAATGGGTAGATTCTTATGCAAGGAATTCAACAAAAAATATTTTAAGTTGATCCGGCTGTTGTAGCGTCTGTAAGACAGTTTCAAAGTTTTGACTGAAAAATGACCCTTATCGACATTGGACCACTGTTACGTAAAAAATGTGAAAAATTTTACTTTTTTATTTACATGATTTTCTTTCAGATTTTAGTCTAAATGGCTTTGTTTAGCAAAAATATTATGGTTTGATACCAATTTTATTAAAAAAAACCCTCGTTTTTCGTAAATATAAGAAAATCAATTTTGGGTCGAAAATTCTCGTATTTGTTGGTTACAAATACCGTTTTTCGGTGGCTGTTGCGCCCGGGACCTTATTAGTGATAAGCCCCGTCGCTAGGCCTATAAACACTGTTTAGTTATATGTAGATTTCTCCGAGATCTGACAAGATATGGCTTCGCGACTTATCGGAAACAATCGGTCTGCAGCCCGTTTTTCCTTCGCATACCAACTCTCTGTCCTCGGATACATATGTAGAAATATTAAACAATATTTCGTAATTCTGTCTGTCAGGCCATACAGTTAGCCGTAGGAAATAATATTTCCTGTATCTGTCTTTCCGCCATACAGTTGGCCGTCACTCGGAAATATTCAATAATATTTCTTATATCTGTCTTTATGCCATACAGTTGGCTACACTCACCACCCCGGTCTATCGCAACAGCGATTTTCTCGTTTATTGAAAATAAACATGTGACAAAGTACATTCATATATGTCAATATTTAGGTTCTTACAATAATTTGTAATAATTTAAAACATGTCACAGCTATTTTATTTTCATAAATTTTCATACATAAATTTGTTCACAAATTTATCAAAGCATAGGACCCGTCTTTACGGTCCTCAGGGTGGTGATGACGCACCGGCGTCCTGCCCGGTCGCCCGTGAATAAGATGACGTCACAGGTCCACCTTGATCGGTGTCCGCAGCGAACCATGGAAGTCGGCAATGTCATCTTCTTTGAGGAGGCTCTTTTCAGGGCTATCATTCATCCTGTCCGTTACAATCAGTCGATAGTCAGAAATGCCTGTGTCACCCTACATAATATTGTACATTTTGATACTTTGTACGTCGAAAAATTAATAAAAAAATATTTTATTGGCAGATGTCAATTACATCGCGCAGTGCGCATGTGCGCCTCTGTCCGAGAGTTTAATCTAAAATTTCCGCTCAGAATTCTCTGACAGATTTCGCTTCGTCCTCGCTTCATCCGAGTTGAAACAACCCGTTTTTGGAAAAAGTACTAAAAATTCGAGTTTAAACTCTACGCTTACTTTGATCCAACTTGAAACAACAGGGCCTTAGGCCCGGTTGTTTCAAGTTGGATTAAAGTAAGCGTTCGATTAAAGCACAGATTTTTACGAAAACGGATCGTCTGATTGGTGGAGAACGTAAAAATCTATGCTTTAAAAGAACGCTTACTTTAATCCAACTTGAAACAACCGGCCCTTAGACACATATTTAAACCGAACATTCGGCGGAACCCACATTCGGTGCAACACTAGTATTAATGTACTTGTGATCTTTTATAACTATCTGTCTTTGGTGATTTTTACTTGAAAGTGTAATCTTGCACTTGTAACTTTTTTATTACTACCTACATATATTTATTTTGTAATTTTTTATTGTATATTTTGTAAATGCCCCGTTAAATAAATAAATGTATGTAAACAATATAAATAATGTAAATAAATGCTATGTTTCCTATAAAATTTCGAATTAAGTGCATTATAAATTAGTAATCCTGTATTAATTTTTTTTTGGATATTGCTACCTTTACTTTTATACCCCACATATCTAATATTTTCACATAGAATGTATTCATTCTGACCAATGAAATTGAAATATTACCAAAGCATTAGAAATAGTGTTTTATTTTTTGTTTATTACTAATTTTCGTGTATTATTTCGGTTATTTACTACCGGGATCAATACCAGGTGCTACCGATTTAAAAAAATAATTCAAATGCCTGTCATATGCCAAGCAAGTAAATATTGCTGTTTCCCGAATATAGTGCGGTTTCAAATGTTCATATAACTATATATCAGGCGCATGCAGTGAGTATATCGAAGCATGACATTTACTAAAACTTATTTTGTAAAAAATCGTAATTAATAATTTATATAACAGAATATTACAACAGAACAGAAAAAATGGGAAATTAAATATTTTTGTAACAGAATATTATAATAATTCATTAAAATCTGAAAAATATGATAGGAATATTACGAATTATATTTTTTTCTTTTTTTACGTTTTTATAAAAATGTTTATGCTAACGTAAATGTCATGCTTCAGTATACTCACTGCGCGCTCCGTATATATTTAAATAATTGATGTATACATGGGTACCTACACTTTATTATTTATACTATTTATATTTAAATTTATTAAAAAACTTTATTCCTCAATTGAACATCGTAAGAATCGAAGACTAGAATCGTATCAAAATTTGTTTTTTCCTCACCCTTATTGTTATATGTTATGTGATCTGTATCAAACAACTTGCTATTGTAAATTAAATTTATAAAAATTAATGACAGTTACAAATTTGATTTTTAATGGCTTCTTTTTGCTCTTAACCGATGGTATATGTATTTACGATTTTTAGATAAAACTCACCCGAATGATTGGTCGGCACCCCGTATATCCTGTTCCCTAAATGTGAAAGATCCAAGAAACTTGTGTCCACTTCATCTGCAATGGTGTTGAGATCTAGATTTGATAATGGCAGCAGAAATGCTCCACCGATCGAACAAACCAGAAAAAATAACACTTGAGACATCTCTCGAGAAAGCTGCAAACTCTTATCGACTTAAAAATATCTCAAGACGTCGCTAGAAATGCAATTGTTTTTTTTTTATATTTTAGGCCCTCAGATTAATATACCGTCTATAAATACTGCGTAATGATATACGTTGCGCGAGTTCTTATTTTGAATCTCCCGCCCACTTTTGACGTTTCCCGGTTCTAGTTCCGGACTGACTGATGCCGCCAGCAATGGACGGACATGTTTTTATATCAAAATCTAAATGCGAAAATCGTATCAGAGAGGTTTCGTCGGTATAATTCGTCAATGCCGATACTTTTTTGTTTTAAATAAATTTAATGCCTTGTCACCCAGTAAGAGAATGTTTTTGCCAAACACTAGTCCATAGGTCATCTACATAAACAATGCAATTATTCTTTAACCTTTAACTACCGTAGTGACGTCTGACAGACGTTGCCGCACCTTCCCCCGGTCATGGTTTACTGCATACTGCCCTTCGTAGTACCTTCCCTCAGACTCACGCATTTCCCCGCAGTGTAGGAGTATATTGCCTGCCCAACATAACTTGGCGTGCGGCAAGATTGGAACTAAAACCCGCCCCGCCCGAACCCGGCGGCAACACCTCGCCCTGTAATTCAGTACAATTTTGTATTTGCTCGGGAGCTGTGACATCTTGATTACCAATATACACTGAATTATTATGTCCAAAACAACCAAAACAGTCCGGGGTGGTGCAAGAACAATTGCCAATGAAGTATTAAAGTTTTGCGAAGCTGAAAAAGCAAATAATGGACCGATATTACCGTCTGACAGTTTGACAGATAGAGCGGCCGCCGCGGAGCGCGCTGTTACCTGACCAAATTCATATTGAAGGCTCTGACACTGGTCACCGGACATTCAGTACATTATGTATTGTGTAATAAATTTACAACCTGGCAACCTCTGTTTCGCGACAGGGGCGCCCTCCCTCGCACGCCAAGTTATAGCACAGCTCTAGCGCAAGAGCGCGTGAAGTGCACACGTTTCCCGCCAGACTGCAGCTGACGTCTCACAGACGCAAGGTCGGTACTAGCGTTATTTTCTCTTTACGTTTAAAAGACGCCTGCGCGGTGTTATGTATTTTTTACTCAACGTCTCGTGGTCGTTATGACGGTGTTGTATACTATAATGTTTTTGTTATGTTTTCAGGTGTCTGAATCTCAGGAGTCAACTTCAAAAAAAAAGGAAATATCAACATGACAGGAACCTACAACCTATAACTCTTGAAAATTTAGAAGACGCTGTTCGTGATGTGATCCTAGAGGAAGATACAGATTCAGATTTTAGTCTGTTTGATGACAGTGATGCAGATCCAAATTTTGTATTGGAAGAAGGCGAAAATACGGATTCAGGAGTTAGAAATTTCGGATGTTCCAGAAATGAATACTGAACAAGATCAAATTCCATAATAAAGCTGTCATTGTCGTTTCATCTAAGCACCACAAAGAAGAGACAGATCCGGCTACGAAGAATCCCATGATTATTATCGATTATAATCACACGAAAGGAGGCGTCGACGAAGTGGACAAGAAATCTGCAAACTACTCTTGCTCTCGAAGATCTACACGTTGGCCAATGGTTATCTTTTACCGGCTGCTCGATATGAGTGGTTTAAATGCATATACAGTGGGTGGCCAAATTATTAGGGACAGTGCTCAGATTTTACTTTTTTCTAGCTTAACAGCATTTATCACACAGATAATTGGTTGTAAGTCTAAAATATATTTTTTATTTACTAGGGTGTGTTATTGAGATCATAAAAACTACAAGTTTCGTATGCAAAACTATTGTATATTTTTCTTATAAGTGTTCATGTGAATTAATAGAAATCTAATAAAAATAATCTCAGCATTTAGTAATTATGGCTCCTGTACGTCGGGGCATACTCTTTATACAGACTTCAGCATTTTGTTGGAGTTCGGGGTTGTGATGCCATTTTTTGACGAGTGTTTTAATCAACTGTCGCTTGGTGGTGATCACTTGCTTGGCGATTGTCCATTTGGTGAGCTCCCACGTGTTCTCTATAGGGTTCATGTCTGGTGAGTTCCCTGGCCAGGGCAAAACAGTATTTTTTTTTCAACCAGGAATGCAGTCATGCTCCTAGCTTTGTGGAAAGGTGCTGAATCATGCATAAAAATGTACTCTCCATAACCAGAGAACCATTCTTCGAGCTGTAGTAGTAGGCGAGATTTTATTACTCTCTTGTACTGGTCTTGCCTCATGGTCCCTTCTACGATGTATAGGCGCCCCATGCCTTTCGTTGAGATAATAGACCACACCATGACACTAACCGTGTGTTTAACCAGCTCAACAAGATAGTCTGGATGGAACTGCTCTCCAGGGCGTTGTTAGACGAATGAACTTTTATCGACCAAAATCTGAAACGTCGATTCGTCGGAGAATAATACCTGTAAAATATTATAATTATCACAAAGATTCGTTATTAGCAAACAGGATAATTAAAAATATTATACTTAATCGTCTCTAGTCTTTAACAGTCATGCTTTGATATTGATTGGTCCATTACAGTCGCTTCTTCTTCATGGCTTCGGTGAGGCCTGGTTTTTTAATAGGCCGACGACCAATCAAGTTCTCTTCGGCTAACCGTCTGCGGACTGTCCTTTCTGAAACTTTCATTCCTTCGTCGTTCATCATCATAGTCAGATGGGCAACACTCTTCTTACGATTTTCGAAGCAGATATCCCTGATTTTACGATCGGGACGAGGAGTGGTGATCCTTTTTCTGCCACATTTTCCCATTCGGCCTGCTTCCAGGGGCTTGTTTTGATCGATTTTAATTTTTATACGGTAGACGACAGACTTCAAAACATCTGAAATAGTTACTATGTCTCACTGGGAATGTGAGGAGTAAAGTAATAATGTATGCATTTCTCTACATTTTTTTGGGGACGTGTTTGAAGTGTTACCTATGCTAAAAAAAAGCAATTTTGAGGTGATCACGGTATATTCTAAAAAAAAAATGAAATTCATTCCTAAAATTCAGCAAATATAATGCAAATATAAATATTATCTATGTTTTAATTATTTCGGATGAAAAAAACTTGGAAAATATAATTTTAAAATATTTTAAACCACTTTCCTACACCGGTAATTTTCAAAAAGCGTCAACCAATTGAGAGATAACATCACTTAAGTCAAAAATGACGCAGATTTTCAGTATTGCCACTTACAAAAACTGAAAATAATGATACCAGCAGCAATATCAAATAAAACAACCACATGAAAATCGATTTGTTTTGCTCGTAAAATGGTTTATACAGAAATTACATAAATATGAGCACTGTCCCTAATAATTTGGCCACCCACTGTATATTGCATAATGATAGCGAGAATGCAAAAAATATTAGCCGGGTAGATTTTCTGCGAAGTTTAGCCCGGGAATTAGTGCTACCTCAACTCAAGTTGAGAGTCTAGAACGAAAAATTTCCCAGGGAACTGAGATACACTATTCAAAGAGTTACAGGAAAATCTGATATGCTCCCGGTCACGTCAACTTCAGAACCACGAGTAAAAACCACGTAAAACGTGTGCTATATGCCCTAGTAAGATGAGAAGGCGAACAAAGTATTTTTGCTGTGTCTGTGCCAAGCCAATGTGCCTTAGTTGCTGCAGTCAGATTTGCAATGACTGCAAGTAATAAATATATAATGTTATTTTTTATTTGTTTTTTTATTATTTTTTTATATTTTTTTGCTTTTTATTTTTTTTCAAAACACTAATATAGGATTTCGTAAAGGACTGATTATGCTAAGAAATATACGACTTATTCAGAATAAAGATTTAATGATAGAATGCAGTTGTTACAAAAATGATTACTTTGACGCTTGTGATTTTTTTTCAGATATGTTGAAAGGTGCTAATTACGGTTGAATCTCATTTTTTAGAGATTAAATTATAAGAAAAGCAAAGTTTAGAATTGTTACTTCTTTTTACTTGTGATTTAACTTAACAGGAGAAGTAATTTACTTAGACCTCGAACAATACTTTTTTGTCAGAAGAAATTGATTTTTCCGCAACTCTAAATGAATTTTACCGCAGGGCATTGTCAACAATATTTTTTTTCAAGGTTTCTGTTTCACTCGGGTTTTGATAATTTTACATTTATATCGATGAAAGGTCCGTAGGTGATGCATCTGGAATACTGTTTCTTGGACTGAGGACAGGGTCAGCCATTACCAGAGCAATGGCTGACCATATTTTAGTCAGCCGAAGAGCACTATAAAAATCAGAAATATATTTGTCATTATGTCCAAACAAAATATCAAGTTACGACAAACGGTACTAGGTACCAGATTTGGTAATTGCTATATTGTAGGAGACCGGGACTATGCCTCAAACCATACGTACAGCAATTTTTAATGCTACAATGGGCCTGAAGGCCCAATTTTAATTGCGGTCCGACAAGAACGACTAGATTTTAAAGAAATCAGAAAGATGTATTGCGACCTCACCGGAAATCGAACCTGGAATTCTCAGTATGCAGAGCCAGTGACATGGCCACTGGTTTGGTCATGTGGAACAGATGAGCAAAGAAAGGATGGCAAAGAAAATTGTTTGTCGAAAGCAGTAGAAGCAGAGGACGTCCGCGGAATAATAGTAATAAAACAATACATTTGGTGTATGAAACTCTTTTATTTTATTGTATTTTATATACCTACCTATCTTGTATTTTATATACCTACCTATTAACGGGAAAATGAATATTTTAATAAAAAATATAACTTGTAATAAAATTAAGCCAGATCTCTTTAGGCATTATGCCTTTCCAGAACAACTTCGTGAATTTCCTGCCGATTCTTTAGATAGTTGGGTTTTGAAAATATCTAACTGAACCACATATAATTTATTCTGCATATCACTGAGATTGAGTGGGCTTTGGATTCACTTTTCTTATTACCTGCAAACAAAGAAAAGGTTATAAACAGAAAAACTAAAGAAATACAATACAGATCAAATAAAAACATATTGTTCTTGCAAACACTAAATAGGTAAGATAACATTTAATTTCGTCAATAACTAACCTTCCTGGCGCATTTCATCATATTCTCGAATCTACTTCGAAAATCTGTTGGACAATAGGTACGCATTTAGGCGGGAACAAAGCCACAAAACATTAAATTAGTTGCGTAATGCGGCCCACTAGTCTCCTTTCATCTTCTTGTGGACATCTTCAGTAAAACAGCATTGTTGATGACATGTATCGAAACATCTGCTTTGATCTGTTTGCTGTCAAATGAAATTTAAATTATGTGTTGCCATATGCAAAATTATTTTGGCATGCATTTGTCTATGATTTTTATTTTACATAATTGCAACACCCCTAATCAGATTTTAAGAGATTTTTAGTTTGAAACAACTCAATTCTGCGAGATTTCGCGTGACCTTGAGGTTAAGCTCAGTTTAACCCAGGATTTCCGCTTACTTTGATCGAACTGAAACAACCGGGCCTAAGAGTTAAGCAAAAAGCATAGATTTTTACGAAAACGGGTGTTTTGATTGGTGGAGAATGCAAAAATAAACTGTGTTTTGTTTTGATAAATAACAGCTGTACCGCCATTTTCTTTCTTTGAGTATCGGTTGAACTTCTTGGTGACATTCGTAAAAAATGATTAAATTCTTAGCAAAAACGATAAGGGCCCGTGGATGAGTAATGTGAAAATAACTTTTTAATCACTTATGTTTGTGTTCGTGTATCAATTTAGCCTATTGATGAAAGTCTTAGGAACATTTTTGAAGGTTATTTCATAATTTAGATTATTTCTTAGAAGATAAATGCCACATGGCCACAACTGGCACAGCAATCTTACTTGTGTTCTAGTTTCGGCCGTGGACATGGCCACAACTGGCTCACATAGTGTAGTAGTTTTGGCCACCTTTTTTGAAAAACATAATTAATTAGGTATTTATGATAACATCCCAATTATAATAATTTCGTTACTTGTCTGTTCGTTTATCCGACCGTCCTCTTAACTAGTGTAACGTCCGTAACTTTTTTAGAATAAATTTCTTTTTGAAAAAAATTTTTTTGAACATTTTTATTTTTGAATTTATTTTTTAATTTTTATTTTTATTTTTTCCGAACCGAACCAACATGTAAATGTACCATCATTTTTAATGGGTTACGGCTCGTTCGATTATAAAAATCATGGCCATAAAAAGAAGTCAACAAGTCAACTTTCCTGGAGTACGTACCTGGAAAGTAAGATTCAACCAGATGTACTAAAATATTTCTAAGATTTTTATCAAAATGGTTTAGATTAGACTAGTTGTACTGAAGTCTCAATACTATATATAGTATGGATAGCTTTTAAAGATGATAATTCTGTTCAGCAGTTAGGAAGAGTACAATCATCGAACGAATTGAATTCTTCTAATACGCTTTCTCAAAAAGTGGGTATCCTCAATGAGACTCAGTTGTCCTTTGATGCATCAACCATTGATTTAAATTCAACTACAACAGTGGATCCAATAAGTAATGTTCTAGTACCAGTTCAAGAAGACCTATTTCAAAAATAAATTCATTTGCAGCTTCAACAAATGATGTTCAGAATGAATTGTCCACTCAAGCAAAATCATCTGACAATTTATGCCTCGTAACTATATTTCTGTTGGCTCTACTTCGCAAGTTATTATTATTACAACCGCCAAGGCCATATATTTAGTTAAGGGGTTACGTGTAGTCAGAGGCGCAAAAAAATAGACATTTTCAAAAAAACCAACGTTTTACACTATATTTTAAGTAACTATACAGAAAATTTCAAATAAAATTATTAATACTGGACCACGATAGAATCTCGTTTCTTGACCCCTGTTTTGCGAGTAGTGCCTCGCGGTGTCCATCAGTGCTTCTTAGTGGTTAATCTAAATTTAATGAAACAAAAATAAATTAGTAGTTTAATAGTTTATCTTGTGCTTAATCGAAGCTTTTTTATTTTTTTCAAATTTAGCAAAATGGCGGTCTTTGAAAGCTTAATTATGAATTTTGAGGGAAAAAATCACTCATTTATTATTTATAAAAAAAAAGTTTAAGTCAAAAAAAATAATCCTTCGATTAAGCACAAGTTTTCAATGCCTAAAATATGATGTTTAAATTTCATTTAAATCTGTCGAGTAGTTTTTAAAATATCGTGGACACCGCTTTTGAAAACGTTATTTTGAGAAAAACGCGTTTAAAGTTTTATGCATAAATAATTAATACAAATACAATTTAAAAAATTACTTACGTAGAGTCGTCTATTTCTGGTACATATAATACATCTTCTGCCGATGTGTAAGCCTCCAAGATGTCGATTTTTTTTTTATCTACGTCTCATTTTGCCTTCTCGAGTGACCTGATTTGCACGTTGGTCAGCAATCTTTATGCGCTCGAGTTTATCAGTTTTTCAGCCTACCGGTGTGCATTAGATCCATAATTTAATCCCATGCAATGGCAATCATTAATATTCCTTGCATACCTTCATGACGTCTCATTATAAATTTTTGAAAATGATTATAATACACGCACAACTACCTATCGACTACCGATCGAGGGTTTCACTGCCACTGAATTCTAACACTAAATCAAATCTCAGTTAGCTTGAAGGGTCTTATGTCTAAAAGTAGAAGTATAAAATAAATTTCATACATTATTCTTAGAATTAATTAGCTAAAAACAGCGTTCCGTAGCAATCGCCCCGTTTGTCAGCCCGGCCGGCTCTAGTACCGTCCGCGTGTCAGTACGGGCGGCAGCAGAGGGCCCTACAGTTATCGTTGGATATCTTTAAAACTAATAAATGGATCGAGTTGATATTTTCAAACAATATTTTTGAAACATTTTGCTTTAAAAAAATATCAAAAAAAAATGTTCGATTTTTTAAAAATCCTGACTACATGTAACCCCTTAATAAAAGTCTAGTCTGGCCAAAGAAAAAGTAGTAATACTATGCGTAAAAGAGAGTATATTTCTTCTGGCAAGTTCTATAATGGCAGTTATGGAGGCAGAGATGGAAGACAAAGAAGAGAAAAACAATTGAGAAAAGATAGAATGAAGAAAAAAGCTGGCAGTTTGAACAAAAGAAAAAATAACTCAAACCAAAAACTAAAAACACGGCATAATATCCCAGAAGATACAAACCAAAATATTCTGAGCGGCCGTGAAAACCTAAGAACATTCTTAAAAAAAACTCAACAAATGAGGAACAGTTGTGGATTTATCAAATGAAGATCTTCGGAAAATGAAAAGAATTAGAAAGAAGTCCAAAAGAAGGAGATTACGCATTAGTAAAATTCAAAAGCGGTAAAAATATTGTACCCTGTTGCATCGGAAGACAATGATAATGGTCGTGAAATAATGTATCTCAGGAAAGGAATGAAGAGTGCCTAATACATTTGTTGTGCCACAATTTCAGTATTATTAACGAATTTGACATTTTCTTCCGATGCATAATGTCAATGTTAAAAATATGGCGAGTAAAATTAATAAATTTAAAATCGGAAAAGAATTTCATTCCCGTTATGCGTTTCCGTTGACGCTTTCACGAAATTACTCCCATAAACCGAGCGTTAAAATGTTACACTTAAAAAAGTTGCAAGTGGTTTTGTGCTGCGCTGGTATTATATTTAGGGGTGTTAAAATTAACAACGATTTTGCATCTCTAGAATTTTGTGCGTCAAATTTTTTATTTTCTCTAAATATCTGGATTATAGATTCTTAAAAAAATCCTACAAAAATGGGTACAAAAAATTACTACGGTACAAGGATTGCTGAGTACATTCTAGACTTTTTCACGTTCCACTTGTCTCTCAGTGAGGAATATTGCCATATGTGACCCCCTTCCTGGCCAATAATCGCTCCGTGATTTGGCAGAGAGACGTAATCCTGATGACAATAACAAAATTCATTGATTAATTTTACAATATCAGTTTAATTATTCAAAAAAATACTTCTACTTTTCTCTCAAATTGTTCTTTCAAAATCTATCTTTTTAGGTGTCAGATTTTGCAATGCATTATTCTTAAATGGGAACCAAAACTTCGATCAGAGAGGTCAAAAGAAGAACCCAGAAAACTCTAAAAATAAAATAATTACAAAACAAAGTAATCTAAAGTGAATAACCCACTTCTCTGTCTCTGTGGTGCATTATGAAAACCGGAATTTATTTCAAAGGAAATGGCAAAGCATAAAAATAAAATCAAAATAAATTAAATAATAACATAATATAACCAAATGCAGGTAAAAGACAAAGAATTACTTTCTAGGGTTACCCGCGTATTGTAGTCTTAAGAAAGACTGTTATTATGTACCCAACGTTTCGGGCTGATAGCACTGGCCATTTCGAAAGGGATTTTCGCCTTGTATATCGAGTTCTGTTTTGAATTGGTGGCAAGCACACCCGTTCACTCCAGAAGTCGACATTATTATGTTATCTATGGTCGACATCCAAGTGAAGCCTAATGTGAGGCTAATTGCTAAGTTTACTTTGTGTATTTATCTATGAAATTTGTTTGCGACCTGGTAATTCTTCTATTATGGTTGGAAATCCCGTATTTGTTATTTATATTGTTTGTATAATACGTTCATTTACTGCGTCGGTACTTGGAATCGGATTGTTAGAAGTTGATTTTGAAAAGGTTTTACAGTCGTTAAGAATGGATTTCCAAGTACTGGGAATTCGGATCGCGTCGTCGCGGCAATTCATGTTATTTTTCATATATTTCTATTGCTTCCCTGTAAATTCTGCAAAGTAAATTAAATGTAAATCCTGAAAAAACGAATAAGGCTATACATATATTACAAGGAAAGAAATATCACTATATGTTTTTATCTTCAAACATCGTATAAATTTTCAATAACAAATACAAATCGTTAAATTTTATTCCAACCTCGGATAGGTTCGCCTTTTTTTGGAAAATAAAAACGACATTTATTTAATTTGATTCACTGCATATTTAAATACATAATTCTCTATGTAACAATTTCCGTGTGGTGCAAAAACAATTGCCAATGAAGTATTATAGTTTTGCGAAGGACCGATATTACCGTCTGACAGTTTGACAGATAGAGCGGCCGCCGCGGAGCGCGCTGTTACCCGACCAAATTCATATTGAAGGCTCTGACACTGGTCACCGGACATTCAGTACATTGTATTGTGTAATAAATTTACAATCTGGCAACTTCTGTTTCGCGACAGGGGCGCCCGCAGAGCGCGTGAAGTGCACACTAGCGAAGGGAAAAACTTCATTTCAAAATGAAGACTACAACACACACACGTTCACCAGTTTGAAGACTACAAAGTGTACACTACAATTGTAGTAAAAACTACTTGAAGTGAAGTAATTGTAGTACTACGAAATGAAGTGAAGTAAATGAAGTGAAGTAAGTGAAGTGAAGTAATTGAAGTGAAGTAATTGAAGTGAAGTAAATTAAGTGAAGTAAATGAAGTGAAGTAATTGTAATAATAATGAAGTGAAGTAATGAAATGAAGTGAAGTAATTGCAATATAAAAAAAAGGTCGCCAGCCAGATAGCTCCCAAAATCAAACCATGGGGAGGGGGGTTGTTACAAATTCCAGAAATTTCTTCATATATCTACATCAACTTTCCAAAAATTTCACGTAAAAAATACACTATTTAAAATAGGTTTCTCATACTTTCGATAACGTTGAAGTGTATGTACTTTGTAGTGTTCGCTTTGAAATGAAGTGTACTATTTGAAGTTTATACTTTCAATAACTTTGGGTTTTGTAGTTTGTAGTGTGCACTACACATCAAAATGTGCGAAGTGTGCACTTCAATGTAGTGTAGTACTACATTGTAGTAGTGAGTACAGAGCGGACCCATCACTACAGCTGACGTCTCACAGGCGCAAGGTCGGTACAGTTGCCGACAAACTTCTTGAAATTCTTTGACGTAGTGGGAGAATGCGCAGAAGTCAACATTTGGGTCTCTTTGGTGGAAAAGTATATGCGCAAACCCACTACGCCGTAAAATTTCAAGATGTTTGACGGCTACTGTACTAGTGTTATTTTCTCATTACGTTTAAAAGACGCCTGCGCGGTAGGGATGGGTCGTCGACGTATTTACCGTCGACGAAACGAGACCGTCCACGTCCATTCATCGACGAGACGATCAACTAGTTGAATTCGTCAACTAGTTGACGCGTCAACTTCGTTACGCGGACGTCGCGGACGTTCTATCTAAACATCGGGACGATTGTCAACTGTCTACGGTTCAACGCGACGCTTCTCGACGGCTCAACCGTGGGCTATTTTTATGACGTTTATTTTTAAAATTTAAAGAAGTTCGAAGGAATATAGTTTCGGGGAAAGTAAAACCGCTACTTGTGCTTATATGTAAAAAGAAATATTTTATTATTTATTTGTTTACGCACATTATAGGCTTTTACATATTGTTTTATATACTTCTTTCTATATATAACAAGCAGTATACACAGCAATATCAGGTGTTACCAGTAAAATATAAATATAAACTACATATGTAAGCAGTGAAAGTATTGGGTATAAGCATTAAAATGTGAGTAAATAAAATGGAAGGAAACAATGATTTTGCGTAATAAAGGCACCAGTTATGAGGTGCGGTAAAAAATACTTTACATTTATTTATTATCTATAAATTTATAAATAAATACATAATTTAAAAATACTTTTCATTTGAGATGTTATATAGAAATTTATTGAAGAATACATCTTTCAAAGTCAGGCTTTCACTTTGTGGTGACATTATTAATAAATAAATATATCTGTATTATTTGTCAACTTTAGTTTAAGGCTCAATCTGAGAAAAGGAACATTGTTCCCGAAACATATAAAAAACCAGTAAAAAGTGGTGTAAACAAAATTATAATTGAATTATTATTTTATCTATAAAGTTGAAAATAGGGAATTTTTAATAAAAATTAATTAAACCTAAATTCAAGATTATATTACATATATAATAATTAATGTTGGACTCCTGAATAAGGACCATAGTTAGGTGTAGAAAATTTTATTCCCTACAAGTTTGTTTATCATTTATATGCTAAAGTTGAAAAGTAAGGAAATAACACAATAATTAAATTTTTGCATCCCTTTTCAGGTAGATATAAGAAGTCGAGATCGATCGAATAAAATATTGATTTTAGAAAAATATCTAGCCGGCCTGTTAATTAATAATAGTTCAATAAAAAATAAAATACTTAAACAGAATTGTTTTATTTTATACAGCGTAAAATTGGGAATTCACCGAATCGTCGTACGTGACATCACAAAAAATCAAGTAAAAAAAATAATAGATAATAGCTTATTAAGCCTATCTCGCCCTACGCATGTATTCAAATTTCAAATCTCTAGTCACAGTTCGTGTACACAGATCTGCACTCTATGGTAGTGTACTTTAGAGTTGAAATGAAATTACCCGTCGAGCCGTCTATGACGTTTATGGCATCTATAAGTAGACAGCGAGAGATGAGAGAGAAATAAACGGAGACGTTTTGTCTTGCTCTCGCTCGTTGCTTTGCATAGCGTTAATCTCGAATCGTCCACCGACCACGGCGTCCGCTGTCCACCGTCTACGAATTCAACTAGTCCATGCGATAAACGTAAACGGTCGACGCGTCGATGCAACGTCAACGGTTGATTTCAACTAGTCCGTCCATTCAACGCCCATCCCTACTGCGCGGTGTTTATATATTTTTTACTTAACGTCTCGTAGTCGTTATGACGGTGTTATATGCTGTAATGTTTTTGTTATGTTTTCAGGTGTCTGAATCTCAGGAGTCAACTTCAAAAAAAAATGAAATATCAACATGACAGGAATCTACAACCTATAACTCTTGAAAATTTAGAAGAAGCTTTTCGTGATGTGAACCGAGAGGAAGATATAGATTCAGATTTTAGCCTGTTTGATGACAGTGATGCAGATCCAAATTTTGTATTGGAAGAAGGCGAAAATACGGATTCAGAGCAGTCGGAGTTAGAAATTTCGGATGTTCCTGAAATGAACACTGAAAAAGATCAAATTCCAAAATAAACCAAATAAAGCTGTCATTGTCGTTTCATCTATGCACCACAAAAAAGAGACAGATCCGGCTACGAAGTCACCTATGATTATTATCGATTATAATCACAGAAAGGAGGCGTCGACAAAGTGGACAAGAAATGTGCAAACTACTCTTGCTCTCGAAGATCTACACCAGGGATGTTACGAATAAATTCATATTTTAGACATTCGCGAATGCGAGTGTTTGAAAGGCGAATGTGCGAATGCGAATGTGAGTGCGAATGTTTAGAAGGGGAAAAAAGAAATATCAAGGTATGATTTTAATCATCGATTTATATTTATTTAAGGTTATACATAATCAAATTAACAACAAACAAATTTAATTATCGAATTTCGATGGGAGAAAATTATATTTTAAAAACAACAATTATCACCCACGAGTCGATTTCGTAAAGGCTCATATATCAGGCCAGCTGCACTAAATAATTTCTCACTTGGTACACTGGCAGGAGGAGCGCTGAGGTACTTACGAGCAAGTTCTGTCAATTTGTCAAATTTGGATTTGGATTTCCACCAGTCCAATGGATTTTTCTCAAGAGAGATTCGTTTTTCTTTTAAATATGCTTTTAATTGTGATTTTATTTCACACAGCATCGTGTCTTCTGGTTCACATTCTACATCGGAACCTTCGCCATCACTCGAGGAATCCAGAATTCTCGCCAGATTTGTTATGAGGCTCTTAGTAGGGTAATCAGCACTTGTAGAAGGCTCATTATCATCAATGGATGTCGTGTTTTTCGGCCTTTTACCACTTGAAATTGAAGTTATACGATCGTGATTTAATAAATCAAGCGCAAGTTTTATGATCTCGGTATTAACATTATACTTCACAATATCAATAAAGAATTTGTTCTTGTATCGCGGGTCCAAAAATGCATACAATCGCATTCGCTAAACATTCGCATTGTTTGATGCGAATGCGAGTGTTTGAAATGATGCGAATCATTCGCACATACGAATGCGAACGCGAACATTCGTAACATCCCTAATCTACACGTAGGCCAATGGTTATCTTTTACCGGCTGCTCGATATGAGTGGTGTAAATGCATATATATTGCATAATGATAGCGAGAATGCAAAAAATATTAGCCGGGGAGATTTTCTGCGAAGTTTAGCCCGGGAGTTATTGCTACCTCAACTCAAGTTGAGTCTACAACGAAAAAATTCCCAGGGAACTGAGATACGCTATTCAAAGAGTTATAGGGAAATCTGATATGCTCCCGGTCACGTCAACTTCAGGACCACAAGATCTTGAAGTTCGTAAAACGTGTGCTATATGCCCTAGTAAGATGAGAAGGCGAACAAAGTATTTTTACTGTGTCTGTGCCAAGCCAATGTGCCTTAGTTGCTGCAGTCAGATTTGCAATGACTGGAAGTAAGAAATACATATTGTTATTTTTTATTATTTTTTTATATTTTTTTGCTTTTTATGTTTTTTTCAAAAACACTAATATAGGATTTCGTAAAGGACGGATTATACTAAGAAATATAAGACTTATTCAGAATAAAGAGTCAATGATAGAATGCTGAAATTGTTACAAAAATGATTACTTTGACGCTTGTGATTTTTTTTTAAATATGTTGAAAGCTGCTAATTACGATTGAATCTCATTTTTTAGAGTTTAAATTATAAGAAAAGCAAAGTTTAGAATTGGTACTTCTTTTTACTTGTGATTTATTGTGATTCCAATATGGTGCCTAAAAAAAATTAAAATTTTGATCTCACTCAGTGTAACTTATTTAATTACGTTATGAATAAAAGTTGTGTTTAATAGTTTTATTTTTATTATTATTTATTAATTAATTAACGCCCTATAGGGCTTTTACAACAAATTGGTAAGTGTACATTAACAGAATATATGGTTTAAAGATAAAAAAATTAACATTTAAACATAATAATGACATAAAGAGAAAAGAAAATACAGATACAAATATATAAAGATAAATATAATATGAAGTAAAAAGCAAGTAGGGTTGATGGGCCGGTTTTGGCCACTTGGACTTTCAAAGGTGTATAAATAAGGCAATGAAAATATATTTCTTATTTTATTTATGTCGATCAATTCTTCAAACTGTGTTTTATTTTGATGAATAACAGCTGTACCGCCATTTTCTTTCTTTGAGTATCGGTTGAACTTCTTGGTGACATTCGTAAAAAATGATTAAATTCTTAGCAAAAACGATAAGGGCCCGTGGATGAGTAATGTGAAAATAACTTTTTAATCACTTATGTTTGTGTTCGTGAATCAATTTAGCCTATTGAATGAAAGTCCTAGGAACATTGTTTGAAGGTTATTTCATATTTTAGATTATTTCTTAGAAGATAAATGCCACATGGCCACAACTGGCACAGCAATCTTACTTGTGTTCTTGTTTTGGCCATGGACATGACCACAACTGGCTCACAGAGTGCGGTATTTTTGGCCACCTTTTTTGAAAAACATAATTAATTAGGTATTTATGATAACATCCCAATTATAATAATTTCGTTACTTGTCTGTTCGTTCATCCGACCGTCCTCGTAACTAGTGTAACGTCCGTAACTTTTTTAGAATAAATTTCTTTTTGAAAAAAATTTTTTTTAACATTTTTATTTTTGAATTTATTTTTTAATTTTTATTTTTATTTTTTCCGAACCGAACCAACATGTAAATGTACCATCATTTTTAATGGGTTACGGCTCGTTCGATTATAAAAATCATGGCCATAAAAAGAAGTCAACAAGTCAACTTTCCTGGAGTACGTACCTGGAAAGTAAGATTCAACCAGATGTACTAAAATATTTCTAAGATTTTTATCAAAATGGTTTAGATTAGACTAGTTGTACTGAAGTCTCAATACTATATATAGTATGGATAGCTTTTAAAGATGATAATTCAGTTCAGCAGTTAGGAAGAGTACAATCATCGAACGAATTGAATTCTTCTAATACGCTTTCTCAAAAAGTGGGTATCCTCAATGAGACTCAGTTGTCCTTTGATGCATCAACCATTGATTTAAATTCAACTACAACAGTGGATCCAATAAGTAATGTTCTGCACAAAGTACCAGTTCAAGAAGACCCATTCCAAAAATAAATTCATTTGCAGCTTCAACAAATGAAGTTCAGAATGAATTGTCCACTCAAGCAAAATCATCTGACAATTTATGACTCGTAACTATATTTGTGTTAGCTCTGCTTCACAAGTTATTATTATTACAACCGCCAAGGTTATATATTTAGTTAATAAAAGTGTAGTCTGTCCAACGAAAAAAGTAGTAAGACTATGCGTAAAAGAGAGTATATTTCTTCTGGCAAGTTCTATAATGGCAGTTAAAGAAGCAGAGATGGAAGACAAGGAAGAGAAAAACAATTAAGAAAAGATAGAATGAAGAAAAAAGCTGGTTGTTTGAATAAAAGAAAAAAAACTCAAACTAAAAACACGGTGTAATATCCCAGAAGATACAAACCAAAATATTCTGAGCGGCCGTGAAAACCTAAGAACATTCTTAAAAAAAAACTCAACAAATGAGAAACAGTTGTGGATTCATCAAATGTAGATCTTCGGAAAATGAAGAATTGAAAGAAGTCCAAAAGAAGGAGACTACGCATTAGTAAAATTCAAAAGTAGTAAAAGTATTGTTTTCTGTTGACAATGATAATGGTTGTGAAATAATGTATCTCAGGAAAGGAATGAAGAGTGCCTAATACATTTGTTATGCCACAATTTCAGTATTATTAACGAATTTGACATTTTCTTCCGACGCCTAATGTCAATGTTAAGCCATGTATTCACTAGGGGACAAATTGTCCCTCAACAGCACGCGCGGCATAGAGTTTACGTGACGTTGCAACGTCGTGCACTGTTCCGCGACGTCGCGCACAACATAGCGCGGCATTTCTACGTGCCGTGGCAACGTTGCCATGCGCACGGTACCCGAGCGAGCTCACTGCAACATTCCGCGGAGCGTCAGTACCACGTGGTATGTTTACAAGTGAATACGCATGCGCTGTACCTGTCAAGATGACAATGCCGGGAAACGAAATCGTTCTTGAACTCATCGAGTTGTATCGATCGAAGATCGCATAGAATGTCCGTCCTTCTTTCTCTTTACAGTAGATAATTTCGCATTCTCCTCTTTTTTCTCCTCTTACTTTTCGATAAACTCATTAACATAAACAGATACGCGGCTGTCATCATAACCTCATAGGGCGATATATTTCCGCGACGTCTGGAAAACAATAATTATTTGCAAAAAGGACCTTGTTTTTAATAATATTCAATTTACTACAGTAAAACCTCGTTAATTTGAAATTGCGACCCAAAAAAACATTTCGAATTGCGCGGAACCCCGTTTTCGCCAAATGAGATACCGCAGCTGTCATCGTAATCTCATCGGGTGACGTTTCCGCGACAAGATATGCGAGTCCCGGTGTGTACACTGTGTCATTGTCCCCGAAACTTGAGCGTAGATGTTGATGCGACATGCCGAGCGGAATGTTTCGCGATTTGTCCCCTAGTGAATACATGGCTTTAAATAGCGAGTAAAATTAATAAATTCAAAATCGGAAAAAAATTTCATTCCCGTTGCGCGTTTCCGTTGCCGCTTTCACGAAATTACTCCCATAAACCGAGCGATACGATGCACTTAAAAAAATTGCAAGTGGTTTTGTGCTGCACTGGTATTATATTTAGGGGTGTTAAAATTAACAACGATCTTGTATTTCTAAAATTTTGTGCATCAAATTTTTTATTTTCTTTAAATATTTGGATTATAGATTCTTAAAAAAATCCTACAACAATGGGTACAAAAAATTACTACAGTACAAGGATTGATGAGTAGATTCTAGACTTTTTCACGTTCCACTTGTCTCTCAGTGAGGAATATTGTAACCAATATGTGACCCCCTTCCTGACCAATAATCGCTCCGTGATTTAGCAGAGCGACGTAATCCTGATGACAATACAAAATTCATTGATTAATTTTACAATATCAGTCTAATAATCTTCAAAAAAATAAAATAAATACTTCTAATTTTCTCTCAAGTTGTTCTTTCAAAATCTATCTTTTTAGGTGTCAGATTTTGCAATGCATTATTCTTAAATGGGAACCAAAACTTCGACCAGAGAGGTCAAAAGAAGAACGCAGAAAACTATAAAAATAAAATAATTACAAAACAAAGTAATCTAAAGTGCACAACTGAGGAAAGTGAACAACCCACTTCACTGTCTCTGTGGTGCATTATGAAAACCGGAATTTATTTCAAAGGAAATGGCAAAGCATAGAAATAAAATCAAAATAAATTAAATAATAACATAATATAACCAAATGCAAGTAAAAGATAAAGAATTACTTTCTAGGGTTATCCGCGTATTTGTAGTCTTGAGAAAGACTGTTATTATAACAACGTTTCGGGCTGATAGCACTGGCCATTTTCAAAGGGATTTTCGCCTTGTATTTCGAGTTCTGTTTTGAATTGATGGCAAGCACACCCGTTCGTTCAAAGTGAAGCCTAATGCGAGGCTAATTGCTAAGTTTACTTTGTGTAGGTACTTATCTATGAAATTTGTTTGCGACCTGGTAATACTTCTATTGCGGTTGGAAATCCCGTAATTGTTATTTATATTGTTTGTATCAATACGTTCATTTACTGCGTCGGTATTTGGAATCGGATTGTTAGAAGTAGGGATGGGTAAATGAAAAATAAATATCGATATATATCGAATCGATATTTTTAAAAAGTATCGAAAATAATCGATATAAATTGGGAAAAATATATCGATATATCGATATTTATCGATATTATTTTTTGGAGAATAAGCTTTTGGCGACCAAAAAAAAGGTCACCGGAAAAAATCTGTCGATTATCCGAGAAAAAATATCGATGACCAAAAAAAGGTCGCCAGAAAAAAAGTGAAAATGATACTCAAAAAAAAGTCAGCAAAAAAAATATATCGATATATCGAAAAAATATATCGATATATCGGGAAAAAATATATCGATATATCGGGAAACAATATATCGATGACCAAAAAAAAGTGAAAAAGATACCCGAAAAAAGGTCGCCCAAGAAAAAAAAATATCGGTTATCCCAGAAAAAAATATCGATATTCGATATATCGCCAAAAAATATATCGACGATAAATATAGATATTTTTCGAAAAAAATATCGATATATTGGTATATCGATATTTTTTACCCATCCCTAGTGAGAAGTTGATTTTGAAAAGGTTTTACAGTCGTTAAGAATGGATTTCCAAATATTGGGAATTCGGATCGCGTCGTCGCAGCAATTCATGTTATTTTTTATACATTTCTATTGCTTCTCTGTAAATTCTGCAAAGTAAATTAAATGTAAATCCTGAAAAAACCGAATAAGGCTATACATATATTATAAGGAAAGAAATATCAACATACCTAGATGTTTTTATCTTCAAACATCGTATAAATTTTCAATAACAAATAAAAATCGTATAAATTTTATTCCAACCTCGGATAGGTTCACATTTTTTTTGGAAAATAAAGACATTTATTTCATTTGATTCACTGCATATTTAAATACATAATTCTCTCCGTAACAATTTCCGTCAACAACCCCGACTTGCGTAAATTCAGAGTTACGTAATTTTTCCAAGCCTTGCCTTTCGACTTCGCTCAATTTCATGAAGCCACCGACTTCAAAATAACTTACCTACGTTAAGTGTTTTGGTTTGATTTATGTTGTTTTTTCGTTTATTTTATAAGGCTTTTTGTTGTCATTTAAAATATTTCTTCTTCGTTTTATAAGGACAGTCTGTCACAATTCCGCTGACTCCCCCTTTCTCGTAAATTTGTGATATGTTTTATGGAAGCCTCCATAGATTATTATATAATGAAAACAAATTTTATTAATTAGATGAATTATAAAGGTCTCACAGATACGAATATTTATAATATAAGCTGTTTATATGGAAAACGTGCATGCAAGTCTTTATAGGGTGGCCCAGGGCTTATGATCTGTATGAGATGGCTTAAGTGATCATTTTACACAACGCAACGTTCAAATTTTTGCAAGTTGTATATATTTATATGGGTGTACCAGAGCTAACAGCAGAAACTTCGCCGGTAGATTACTGCGTATGTTATGAGTCTAAAATGTTCAAGCAACCTTGACCTATAATATCAATAGTTATGGAGATATGCGATATCAAGGTTTGCATTTTTTTTTCAATATTTCTGACTTATTTTTACGAAAAGTTGAACTATCATTACAGTAACTTATATCGATTATGAAAAATTCATTTGCTTCAGCACAACTTAAATAAAATGATAAAAACCTTGTAAAAATAAACTTTATTCAATTTTTGCAAGGTTTTTATCATTTTATTCGACTTGTATAAAAGCAAATGAATTTTTAATGATCGATATAAATTACTGTAACGAAACTTTTTGCAAAAAATAAGTCAGATATATTGAAAATATATCTGACTTATTTTTACATTATATTGTCTAGATACTAGACCTTGATGTTTTCTTCATAGATATTTTTACTTACCTAGATACTAGACCTTGATGTTTTCTTCATAGATATTATTACTTACCTAGATACTAGACCTTGATGTTTTCTTCATAGATATTATTACTTACCTAGATACTAGACCTTGATGTTTTCTTCATAGATATTATTACTTACCTAGATACTAGACCTTGATGTTTTCTTTATAGATATTATTACTTACCTAGATACTAGACCTTGATGTTTTCTTCATAGATATTTTTACTTACCTAGATACTAGACCTTGATGTTTTCTTCATAGATATTTTTACTTACCTAGATACTAGACCTCGATGTTTTCTTCATAGATATTATTACTTACCTAGATACTAGACCTTGATGTTTTCTTTATAGATATTATTACTTACCTAGATACTAGACCTTGATGTTTTCTTCATAGATATTTTTACTTACCTAGACACTAGACCTTGAAGTTTTCTTCGTAGATAACTATCAATGAACTTCTTATTTACGTCATTATTCAATTTACATTATCCTTAAGGTCCTGTCATCTTTAATTCGTGGTTTTACTATTTTCTTAACCATAGAAAAATATTTACCTTATGTGAGTAGGTACAGTGTGTACGGTAATCGTGTCTATCTACTCTACTAAACACTACCAGTGATTGTGGCTTGGAAAAACATACTCCTCTACATATCAATGTCTTTAATTGCGGGTATTAAACGTTAACAAATTTGTTGACCGTTTTATCGTGTTGTTGGGAAAAGAAAAATCAATAATAAAACTTGTTTGAAACGTGTCCTTGGTAATACCATTAATAATTGTTGGAGGTTTTTTTTTTGTTAACAATGGTCGTGGTCATCAACCTATGTAGTACATCTGCTAGACTGAAGCATTTAATAAATGATGTTATAGGAAACAATATCTACTAGTGATGGGTATAAAAGCAAAAGCAGCAATATCCCACTGAGGTGTTTCTGAGATAAATATGAGAAACCTATCAGGTAGGCACTACTCAAGAAAATTTACCAGAGTACCAAGCCGCGTGCTGAATATATTCGCACGAATTACCCACTGGCTTTTTATGACTTCGCCTTCTGGCAAACAAAGACAAAGATACGATTTCTCTAAAATGTTCTGATACATTTGTGCGTGTTCTAGTTCATTTTAAAATCTTCTAGAGTGTACGGAAGACTTTGATTTGTAGTTCTTCCTGATTTTAGAATGTAGTGACAATATGTATATTTACATACTTTAAATTGATCTATTTTAATATCAAAATAATAATGAAAGAACATTTTAACATTTGATATGTCAAGAATCAAACTGTATCTCGAGTAGCTTGTTGGTCTTGTGGTTAGGACTCTCGCCTCGTGATCCAAAGGTCGCGGGTTCAGATCTCACTCCAGCAAGTCAGTCCTATTTTCATAGCACAAGCGTTTTGCTTAGTTTGAAAATAGTAAGAATATTGATGTGACACGTATCCCTGTTTACATCTTTCTTTTAAAAAATATATATATATTTTTGCATCATCTGGTAGCGTTAGTGACGTACGTTTTGACATAGAGCCTTATGTATTTTGATTATGTACGAATATAATGGATTTGTGGAGACAATAACTCAGATTTCGATTTAAATCGACTTCGCAAATATTGTCTTACAAGTTCATTCGCCTTTCTGATTCTTTAAACAAGCGGCTAGTTTAAAACTTTTATTATTTCAAACTCTAATAATATTAGACCCGTAGAAAAAGTAACAAATTATTTTATGTGAAGTAGTCAAAATTTTAGCTCCAACGCCAATGCTACTAATAGCATTAATTTAAAATATGCTTGTTTACGACAGATCCACGTAAGGAATGTATTAATAATAATTTTATTGGGAAAAACAAGAAATCAAAGATTCAATAAAAAAAAATATCAAGTGAAGACTCCTCGGTAAAAATAATGAATCTCAAGCAAGGTGAATTTAGAGAAAAACAGTTTTTTATAGTTTAAAAGTTCATATTTCTTACACTAATGCTCTTTTAATATAAATTATATCGAATCAACTTATTACCCTAGGTTCTTGTCTATAAGCCGCGGCTTATTGAAGGAAAAAAGTTGTGAAAATGAAAAAATAGAATATCGGCTTATACACATAAATAAGTCCGGCTTCAAATCAATTTAATAAAAAAAGTTATACATTTTTAAAAATGAATTTTTATTAATTTAAGCCATCAAATTCTTCATCAGATTCGGCATTAAAGAGATCAAAAGATTCTGGAATTTCAAATTCGATTTGATCTTTGGATTCGTCTTCACTATGAGTGGCACGGATATCACAGTTGTTAGCGCTTCGGTTGGATATTCGCAGCTTTAAATCCATTTTTAACGCAATCTGCGGTCACTTCACCCCAACGTTTGTCGATCCGTCGACATACTTCAGCATAAGTGGCCCTTTTGATTGATCCAGTCCACCCATTTCTCACGTATTTTGGTTTTAAAAGATTTATTAACGCTTAGATCCAGTGGATGTAATTTAGATGTCAGTCCTCCAGGAATAACGGCCAATTGTGAATACTTTTTCACCTTTTCTTTGACTTCTTCTGTGATAAGAGATCGAGCCAAATCGTATGTTAAAACTGATTTCTGGCAAAAAATGAATTCTTGCGTTTACGCCAGATGTTTTCTAACCAATAGCTGACCATATCCGCGTCAACCCATCCCTTTTCGTTTGCTGTGACAACAACTCCTTTAGGGAATACATCTTTAGGAATAGTTTTTCGTTTGAAAATCACTAAAACTTTGCATTTTCCACCATTGGCTGTAGCACAGAAGACAATTGTAAAATTGCACTTTTCATTGCCAGTGGTAGTGATTCTGACATCAGGTGATCCCTTTGCCTCAACTGTGAAACCCCTGGGCATATCGAAACCAAGCGCGGATCCAGGGGGGGGGTCATGGGGGTCATGACCCCCCCCTGGGCTGGGTCCAGGACCTAGGTGGACCCCTAATTAAAATACTCATACTCACATTCAGTCACTTACTAAGTTCTTTATTTTTCAGGTACTACTGTATCTTTAAACAGAATACTGCAATCGAACTCGATTGATTTAAAAAAAGCTGCGGACGCTATTAATGATACTGTAAGTGTTCTACAAAATAAAAGAGAAAATGCGAACGTAATTTACCGACAGCTCTTTGAAGAGGCTAAAGAAGTAGCTGAGTAGGTAGATGTAGAAATTAAATGCCCCAGAATAGTGTCAAGACAAATACATGGGGCCAATAACCAACCTGCTCAATCTGCTGAAGAGTATTTCCGCAGAGCCGTATACATTAGGCTGTCCCGATAATTTTTTTTTTGCTTATCTTAACACAAGACCTCTCAAAACTTGCGTAATTGAGCGTAGATTACCAAAATAATTTTAAAAATAAAATAAAACTATATCTTAAAGTTCTACTGATCTACAAAATTTTGAAAAATTGTCATTTTTATGGTGATATTTCGCTATCCTCAATTTTTGCTTCTGAATTAAATACAAAAAAATATTTATAGTCAGACTACTTTTGCTATGCTCGGACCATACAAATAACTTGACAATCAGCAGCTACCAACTATAAGGGACGTCATTTAATTTATTTTATTTGTCAAGAACGACCTGAAATTCACGTATAATTGAAAATATCCATCCAAATCAGATATATATGTGATTGTTTCCGAAGAGATCAACAATATTTGGACCAAAACTTCGATTCCAGTTGCAACTAAGGAATAAGTTATTTAATTAGTGAAATCCAATTTCGAAAAATATCTCAATTTGAAAAGATACCCCAAAAACAAACGAAATGATAGTTTTGAAAATAAACTGAAATGTTTTTTAGTCATCTGAGAAATTTTTTGATGTTTCCGCTTGTAAATGCACTTCATTTGAATCTTGTTCGTGTCTAAAACCTAAGAAAGTTTACACCAATGAGAGAAGTTTTTGTTGGTGCAAATAAATGATAGAAAAATGATTATAAGCGGTTTTGATAAGAAAGAAATGGCTAGATTAATTAAACGACAGCAAAGATAAATTTTAGATTCAATAAGGGTAACAAAAAAGTCATGTTTTACTCAAGAAACCGATTCTGCCTCAGAAAATTATGATGAAGATTCAATGCGTGAATCTTCCCCAGAAAAGTATCCGATAACAGAGGCATCCCCGACAAACTCGTCCTCGACAGACACCATTAACTTCAACGGCGAATTGGAGTACATTGCCTTTGCCGACAGTTGCTAAAATCTGTGATAGATACGGTTTATCTACGCAATATGCTGCTGCTGTTGCTTCTGCGGTTTTGACTAACGTCGGCTTGGTTTCTACCGAAGATTTAACTCTGGTTATTGATAAAAATAAGATTTACAGAGATGTATCTAAAGCTCGGAAGCTTCAAAAGATATTGGAGGTATTGTTATAAAAAGCATTTACTTTGATGGACGAAAAGACCATCGCAGAGAAGTTTTTACATCTCAATTTTAGCACGGCCTGGATAAATTTATTTGGGACACACAATTCCGAAAAACGTGGCACTGCAAAGGGAATTCTTACTTCGATCACAACTTTAGTAGAGGGTCGAGGTTGGAATTAAGATGACGTGATTTGCGTTGAATGTGACGGAACTGCAACTAACACCGATTGGAAGGGTGGCGTGATTCAATATTTAGAGGAGTATTTGCAGAGACCGTTACAATGTTGTGTTTGTATGCTTCATGTCAATGAGTTACCCCTTCGTCATTTATTCTTGACCTTAGATGGTTGCACTTCGGGTCCTAGAGAATACAACAGACGCCTCACAAAGTGTAACTGACGTTACTTCTAGAGATGGCTTTATTAGAACCAGGATGCAATCTCGAGCAGAATTGCCAAATTTTGGACACAAAAATAAGTTTATTTTTTGTTTTTGTGCTTTTTTTCATTAATTTCAATACTAAAATACCTTTTAAACATGATTTTTTATTTTATTTTAGGCAAACGGTTTAACTCTATAAAAACGTAAAATTTAAAAAACTTTTTTTATTTTTTGTTATCTTTTTCGCAATTTGTGTAAAATTACGCAAATTTTGATACCTCTTGTGATTGTGCAGCTCAAATTTTTTTTTTCTCTTTCATGGACGGAACACCCTAATTAATATACATCCCTCTTCTGGATTCAATAATAAGGGACCTACAGGACCGTCTGTCTCTTGAAATACTTAATTTGTTTCAACTAAGCGTTTTCATGCCAAAAAGCGAATACAGTAATCAAGACATTGAAACTGTGAAACAACTAGCAACCGATTATACATTGTTACTAGATAATACTCCAGTTTCTGTTGTAAACGAATATCGGCTGTGGATGGTGAAGTGGCAGCGGAGTCAGGACATACCGCAGTCGATTTCCGACCTTATTTTAAATTGCGATATTGAGATGTATCCTAATATAAGAAATTTTTTATGTATTATGGCTACACTACTTGTTAGTGTAGCGACAGCGGAAAGATCTTTCTCTACGTTGCGAAGAATCAAATCGTGGCTAAGAGCTTCAATGGTTGAAGAACGTCTAACCGGACTGCCACTTCTCCACGCCCATAAAAACGTACCCATTGGAGTAAATGAAGTGATAACGCGTTTCGGGAGAAGACGTAAAAGAAAAATTTATTTTGTTATTTAAATATAGTTAGGTATTTTTAAGTACGGTAGGTACTTACATTTATTAATAAAATACCTACGTTTTACTTGTACGTATCCATTATTATCTATATTAAATTATAACAGAGTAGCTTGTTGGTCCTGTGGTTAGGACACTCGCCTCGTGATCCAATGATTGCGGGTTCGAACCTCACACCAGACTAGCAAGTTAGTCCTATTTTCATAGTACAAGCGTTTAGCTTAGTTTGAAAATAGTAAGAATATTGATATGACACGTATTCCGTGTTCGCATCTCTATTTTTTTAAAAAAAAAAAAAAAAAAACTTCTTTTGACCTGACCACGACTATGTGACCCCCCCCTGGCGCCAAAGCTGGATCCGCCCTTGATCGAAACTGATGGAGACCTCATCCAAATTTAAAAAAAACCCAAAGACAGCCATTTTCTCTTCCCAATCCTCTGGTGACTTCTGTCCAATAGATGTAATGGCTCTTACAGATAAGTTGTGTCTTTTCATGAACAGAAAACATGAACATTTGCTGCCTTTGAGGTCATTGATTTTTAAATGATTTATTTTTCATTTATTATTATTTTTCCCAAGTAAAGTAAAAAAGCTATCATTGTAAAAAAAAATCAATGTTCTAATTAACCCAGAAGTTATTTGCATAACTAGTTTTCTGTGAAATAACAGGTAACATGTTTCCAATTAATTTTGTTATCATAGGATATTTCACTAAGTACTTAAACAATAAAACATAAAAGTAGCTACAATTAAGCCTAATAAAACAAAACTTTTTTATGGATTGAGGAAATGACACTGGCTTCCTGGGTCATTAATAAAAGAGTTTGTCTGTTGCATTTTATGTAGAGAGAAGAACAAACCATCGTGACATCGAACTTTTACTGCTACTCCATTAGATTAAAGATTATTAGTCCTATAATTCTCTAATAAACTACCATGAAAAAGCTGTTTATTTAAGAAAGAATTTAATCACATAATAAAAGAAAAACAATGACAAGCTTCCTTGAATGAATTAAATTAAAGAAATAAAATAAATATTGTCATCACAATAAATAAACATACTGAACATGTGGATGTACGAGGTGTGAGGTATAATTCCCAGAATGCACATTTAAAAAATATGTACGTATAACCTGCACACTAGTGGTGCTCTTGACAGGCATGCCGGGAAGTAAATGATCACACCTCATTTACATACTATCACGACTCAAAGTCTAATAAATAATACTTTTATGTCAGACCCAAACTGTCTTTACATTCTGGATAACATGCTGCTTTTCACGCGTGTTGTCTTGCTAAAACTACTGACAATCGAATACACAACACAAAATTAATACTCTTTTACAACACTGGCATTACCCTTCTCCATAAATATTTCTTCCCAGGTGTTCCCCGCTAGGCCCAGGGGCCACGACAGCCGGTGACCATCACTGTACTTTGACAGCTGAAAGTAAAAAATATTAAAACATGACATATAGGACTTGGTTGGGAGTTAAGGAGCATCCATTAGCGTACTTTGAAATCTATATCATTTTGAGGCGTACCTTTTTAGAAATTATTATGGATATTGTGCAGGGCTCAAAATAATTTTTAGCGTATGTAATATCAGTATAAATAAAATATTAAGAAGGTGAATTTGATTAAAAATCAGTGACATTTATTTGTTTCATGTATAAAACATATAATCTTCAAATTATCGTTCAAAACTTTTTTTAGATTAATAATAAAACAAAATTTTATTATTAATCTAATAAACGATGGCAAAACTACCATTCTATTTTCGGTTGCCGTATTAAAAATAAAACTGGAATTCTGTATGAGAAGAAGCTCAAAGTATTAATAATAAAAAGTGAGACAGGAACCAAAAACAGAATGTTGTAGAACTAACCGTTAAGGCCCTGTCGGAAGCAAGCTTGAGGACATCACTTAACAGTAGAGATATGTAGGTGAGGTCCAGACAGAGCCAAGGTTTCACAAAGTTGACTCTAGCACACTCGACGTTTGAGGCATTCACAAACTCTTTCACTGTCACCTTCTGCGTGTCCCTTGAGTGAGCTGCATCAAAACACATGTCATCTCCAATTATACTTGAGTAAATTTTGCATCAATTGTGAATCGTAAACAGTTACATATCAATAATCTATTATAATAAAAAGCGGAGACTATGAGGAGTGATAAAACAATGAAAAAGAAATAATAAATCTATAAAATGATCTTCAATAGACAAGCTAAAAATCATCTGGTAAGACCGAAGTACAAAGACAAAGGAAGCAAACAAATACAAATTGATATTGATCAAAACCCTTGAAAACAATTATGTACCTATATAGTGATAGTCAAACAGTTATTTTTACCGATTACGCATGGTGGGTACTGTTATTTGAGATTTGTATTGATAATTCTTACCTGAGATATACATAATACCTTTACAAGACTTTTATATCCTATTATGTACTGTGATGGGGATGCATTATTAGCAACAGCAACAAATGTTTAGCAACTGGACTGCCCAGCAATGCACTGAAAGAGAGCAACTTTGGAAAAACCAGCAAATCGGGCAAGTTTGGCCAATTGTAAGTCGTTCCAAGTAGTTGGTTCTGGTGCCGAATTTTTGTTCATTGTATGATGCCCGCATCACCCTCATTTCTCAGTCTTTCTTTATGGTACTTAACACGTATACTGAGAAAGCAGAATTACAAGGGGATAGATGCTTCTCGAAATATAGTGCCGGCGACACCTACTGTGGACAGCCGGCAGAACAACTGGATTACAAAATAAACATCGAGCAATGTCTCACCTCCTGAACCATATGGCTCTAAATTCTTAGATCTTTTGGCCATGTTAATAGACACAAGGACACCATGAAAAAATTGCCAATCCAAGTAGAAAAAATTGCCGATCTGAAACGCTATAGACCGGAACAGGTGGTCGTAGATTGTCCAATTCCTCACCTACATTATCCAAATGCAGGATCTTTACTCCCCTCTTTTAACAGAAACCAATAGTAGCTATCGTGAATTTTAAAATCTTTGACTTTTTGGTACTCTGAATTAGCCTTTGAAAAAAGGTACTTACTTACCATCACGCCGTTCTACGTGGGGACAGGCAGGGAGGATAGAGGCCACACTCTTCTGTCCTGACATACAACTCTCGCCTCATCCACATTCAGACATCTTCACATGCGAGGTTGCCGGTTGTTGAGGCTTCTAACGGGACCGTCTTCCAGTATCTGGTTAATCTGGTCATGCCACTTCTTCCGCGGTCGCCCTCTCTTTCTGGCGCCATCACACTTGCATTATATACCTTTCTTACCATTCTTTCCTCATTCATTCGCTCAACATGCCCAAGCCAAAGTTGCCCAGTGTTTTTGCATGTCTCAATTTAAAACTTACTTTTACTAACCCAATATTAATCCAGCTTCAACGGCTCTTCTGAAGAAGAAGCCACGGACGTTGATTTCAATTTCGTCATCTTGAAAGTATCTCGAAAGGAGAAAATTTTTCTCGGAATTGATGAGGCTTTTTAACGTTGATATACAGACCTCTTTATCCACAAATGTATTTTCTTCTTCCGTGTGCGGTGTATTTCTACTTATTCCACTGCATAACAAAGAAAAATGAGAATTTGTTGCATCATAAAGCGGTTTAGCGGTAAGAAACTAATAGAGGTAAAGAGGTTGGGAGTTCGATCCCTCATTTTGTCACTTTTTTAATAGCCAAGTAGGTAGTTAACAAAATAGTATGAATATTGACATAAATGAAAATAAAGTTTCAGCAATTAATGTAACTTCCATAGCTAGAGTAAATTATTTTTTTCCAGTGTAACCAGGTTGAGCGTGCAAGACCCCTATATAAATATACATATTACTTAACAATTATACATGTGGAGCATTAGAAAAAGAGAATAATATATAGAAAAAGAGAAAATAAAAAATAAGTAATAAAAAAAAATACATATCGTAAAATATTAAACAGTGAAGATGTTATGAAATATAAATACATACATACCAGGGGCGTGCAGTGGGAACATCGCAGCATGACTTTTACGTAACCAATTATTTGAAAAAAATCGGAATACAACATATATATATTTCGTAATATTTCTATCACAATTGTTATCATAGTATTCATATTTTGATATATCATAGAAATCTGTAGCATAAATATTTGATTTCTATTTTTTTTCCAAAATATACGTTTACAAAAAAGTCACGCTTCAATGTTCCCACTGCACGCGCCTGATACATACCTATATACAATACAATTTGAAAAGTTCTAAAATAATTACAAAAGTAGTAAAATTATAATTTCTCAAATAATAAAATAGACACAAGAATAATAATTATAAAATAATTTACGAGTATAGATTGATATAGTTCTTCAAGTTTATGTTATACAGATTTTTACATTGTTACTATTGTCACTCATAAAAGTGTTCTTAGGTTTTCACGGCCATTCAGAATCTTCCGGTTTCAGATTTCTGGGATATTCTGGCATGTTTCTACGACCTTTCGGGCCGACGTGTAGGATCCCATTGCAGGGTCCATCATGGAGATCCGAAAGGTCAGCCAGAAAGCCAGCGTAGAAATACGGCAGAATATCCCAAAACACTCAAACCACACACGAACGAACACTCAGTACAGCTTGCACTAGAGAGTTGGTGCTGTGCTCCAGCCTAAGCTTAAGATCAGCAACACAATGTCTCAGGAACGGAATGAATCCATGGACGCTGCCTTCGGCAAACATTGTATAGGCATTACAATAATGTGCCAACCCAAACAATATTCCGCATAAATTATTGTATGCTTCCAGAGCTTCCCTATGCTTCAATACACATTTTAAGGAAATCCACTAAAAATAATATTGCTTAATACCCCACATTAAATATATAGAGGTATCATTACCAGATGTGAAATCTATGTAAACTATTTTATGAGATATCTATAACAGTCTCCAAAAATATTTGGAAGATTTCAATTTGGAACGTATATAGAACTTTAAAAAATTAGATAATATGTGGATGCTCTTACGGTAGAATTGGTGAACGTTGCATTGTGTAGAGTAATCACTTAAGCCAGCTCATACAGGTTGTAAGCCTTGGGCTATCGTATAAAAGACTTCCATACACGTTTCTCGTATAAATAGCCTCGTCTCTGTTAGACATTTTTTATCCTCCCACATACTCTCGGTGACTTTACTACCATTAAGCTGTTTGATACCTTGAATTAATCTTGGACTAACGAATTTCTCAAAGAAACAAAAATTCCAAGATTTAACAGCGAATTGACATATTTTTGATGTAAATATTCAGTATTTTACCTGACTATTAATTTTCTCTCGTTTGTTTCGAGTGTCCAGGGTACATTAGTTACACGGGGGTTAAAACACGCGGATAATACATTTTCACGGTCGTCATCATATCTATATGATAACGTAGATACACGTGCGTAAGATAAACCGAAGCCGGTTAACCTGAAATGTAAACACTCAATTAACTCCTACCCAGTAAACATTCACAACATGAAAACCCTGGAGAATTTATTAGTTACTGCAAGGATTAGACTTTCTCCACATTTCATCTAGACTAACCAGATAGGCCATACTCTTTTATGAAAATAACCACGATTAGACAACTATTATGCACAACATTTCTTTTTTAAATATTAACCTTACTTTTATATCCTGTACGCTGTAAAAATTTCTACCAACTACAGTAGGACCTCGTTAATTTGAAATTCAAGGGACCCAAAAAAACACATTTCGAATTATGCGGGACCCCGATAATTCAAAATACAAGAAACAAAAAAAGCGATGCAATTGCAAAATTCACCAAAAACGAAAAAGACGTTAATTTTGTAAAAAATAAAATTCTACTTTTTAAGATATCATTTGAAAAATGCTATATTTTTTATGCTAATACAAAGATTGCGAGATTTACATTAATAAAGTGCCCGATATTAACATATTTGTTGTTCTCGTTTGCGAAAATAATTAAAATATTTTTTCAATTATCTTAAATACAATTTTCAAAAAAATTTCAATTTATGTAAACTAAAATGTATTGATTTATGGCGCAAGGGGCAAAAAATTATTTCGAATTACGAATTTCTAGGGTTTTCGAATAATCGGGGTTAACCTACTATGAAATTACATTTTGGGACTTGAGGGTGTGTAAAATTTCAAATTATGGCGAATTTCGAATTATCAGGGTTAGAATTAACGAGTTTTACTGTACATACACATATGTAACTAAATATTATCACCAAATCGACTCTTTCCAATCATCTTATTGCTTCCCCCTATCAATCCTAATTAGAATCTCACCCTTTTGGCACAAAGCATTAGGCCCGGTTGTTTCAAGTTGGATTAAAATAAAAGTTCATTTAAGGGGTTACGTGTAGTCAGAGGCGCAAAAAAATAGACATTTTCAAAATTTTTTTTTTGAACGGTTGTTTAATGTTTTGATTCTCAACATAATACCAACGTTTTACACTATATTTTAAGTAACTATACCGAAAATTTCAAATAAAATTATTAATACTGGACCGCGATAGAATCTCGATTCTTGACCCCTGTTTTGCAAATAGTGCCTCGCGGTGTTCATCAGTGCTTCTTAGTGGTTTATCTAAATTTAATGAAACAAAAATAAATGAGTAGTTCAATAGTTTATCTTGTGCTTAATCGAAGCTTTTTTATTTTATTTCAAATTTAGCAAAATTGCGGTCTTTGAAAGCTTAATTATGAATTTTCAGGGAAAAAATCATTCATTTATTATTTATAAAAAAAAAAGTTCAAGTCAAAAAAAAAATCCTTCGATTAAGCACAAGTTTTTAATGCCTAAAATATGATGTTTGAATTTCATTTAAATCTGTCAAGTAGTTTTTAAAATATCGTGGACACCGTTTTTGAAAATGTTATTTTAAGAAAAATGCGTTTAAAGTTTTATGCATAAATAAATAATACAAATACATTTAAAAAAATTACTTACGTAGAGTCGTCTATTTCTGGTACATCTTTTGCCGATGTGTAAGCCTCCAAGATGTCGATTTTTTTTATCTACGACTCATTTTGCCTTCTCGAGTGACCTGATTTGCACGTTGGTCAGCAATCTTTATGCGCTCTATCTATATCGAGTTTTTCAGCATATCGGTGTGAATTAGGTCCATAATTTAATCCTATGCATTGGCAATCATTAATATTCCTTGCATACCTTCATGACGTCTCATTATAAATTTTTGAAAATTATTATAATACATGCACAACTACCTATCGACTGCTGGGTTTCACTGCCACTGAAATACTAACACTAAATCAAATCTCAGTTAGCCTAATGGGTCTTATGTCTAAAAGTAGAAGTATAAAAGAAATTCCGTACAATATTCTTAGAATTAATCAGGTAAAAACCGCGTTCCGTAGCAGTCCCGCCTAGTACCGCCCGCGTGTCAGTACGGGCGGCAGCGGAGGGCCCTACAGTTATCGTTGCATATCTTTAAAACTAATAACCGGATCGGGTTGATATTTTCACACAATATTTTTGAAACATTTTGCTTTAAGAAAATACCAAAAAAAAAAACGATTTTTTAAAAATCCTGACTACACGTAACCCCTTAAACAAACTTTTACTTTAATCCAATTTGATGCAACCGGGCCTTACTCCTCTATCATTTGTTTTAACTTTCATTTTGTCTTATTACTATGTCGTGGATCTTTATAATTAGCTTACACTTTATACAATATGCTATTTTGCACTTTGGTTTCTGCCTTTTTGGGTCAGAAAATGTTCAATTTTTCTCCAATTTCTTATTGGAAAATTGTTTCTTAGATAATCTTTAAAAATGTTCAATATATAATTTTTAACATAAATAATTTGTGAAAAATCAAACAATCTGTCCCAACACGGCCGAAACCTTCCTTAAATTTAAAAATAAATTATGTATTTAAATAAATACTTAATAAAGTAAATAATTTGACAATATGACAAAGAAAACATTTTGGAAAATTATAACGGAATGCATCATCGGAACACAAGTGTCTTTATAATGGCTCCAGAATTACATATACGAGTTTGAATATTTGTCGTTTCTGATATCACCTCTGTTACTTTCAAAATTTCAATGACAATTTTAACACTATTTTCACAATTATATATTCACAATAAGCTTAGTACATACATATGGCTGTCCCAAAATCTGTCAATATTATTGATAAATTTTCCCTCCACAGTTGTGGTTTTGTACATCACGTGCATGTTTTCATGCCCAAGGGTGATGAGTGCCGTCTTTTCTCCTGCAAAATGGTAAAGATATTTCCTTCAAGCACATATCTATGTTTCAGAGAATGTAGTTGCATATGATAATAATTGTGATACGGATATTACGAGATATATCCTTTTTTTTGTTTTCTTTTTTCTGTTTCAAAAATATGTAAATGCAAATGTTGTGCTTCAATGGTCTCACTGCACGCCCCTGGTATATACTTAAACAAGTGCACCGTTATCTAGATATAAGATCTATATTATCGTAAAAGGTGTAAACCATTGAAATAAATAAATTACGGTGTAGAGTACGGACAGACATTGAGTTTTATAAGTAGGTATAAAGATAAAGGTGAAACATTTCTGGCTAAGATTATGATAAATAGACATGTGAAAGGCGTTCTTGTGGAGGATTCTCGCACCAAAAGGTCTCTACAGAATCACCAGGCAAGATACGGAAGAAAGCACAGGAATAGAAATGAAATCAACAAGGAAGAAAATATAACAAAATAAAAACCGCAAACACTTAAATGAAACAAGAGAGAATAAAATGAAAGATTACGTATTAAAACAAATTAACCTTTTAATATAGTGATCGCTGTCCACACATTCATCTCTGCCTCGTAAGAGTTCTGCTTGCCGATATAGCCAGGCTGTATTTGGAACTCTGTTATTTCAAGAAATCTCCTCACTAAATCCATTGCTCTGTATTCCTCATTCATGAGAGACACTTCTGCACATTGTGGAATGTCAGAAATTCCTCGTAGTAACACGGGCGTCTGTGAACGTTTTCTCTTTGGGATCACAGCGCTTGCCAAGTCAATAAAATATCCAAGAGCCTAGAAATAATAAAACAAAATAGTGAAAAAACATACAAGTCTCAAACAGACGTATTGTACCACCCCGTAATAAAATGTTTTGTTCCTACATATTTCTTCCACGTTGGTGTTAAAGATATGAAACAACTGCAGCAACATAAGATGTCTCGCAGCCAGTGGCAAAAACTTCAGGAGAGTCATCTTCATTCAACTTTGAATAGAAAATATTCTTTGCACTTTGAGTGAAATGGCGACAAAAGGCATGATGACAGATTTTGTAAGAACCTTCTATAATGTAGGTACACGTCTACTATTACTGAAAAAACATTACTTCAATAATAAACTAAGTTTTTACACAAATAATTGCATTTTCATCTACCTAATTTTAATTTCGCACAAAAACGCCCGCAGGTGTCATAGCATGTCTACGTGACGTCAAGTCTAAGTAAACAATGCATTGTGTCTACGACAACAGTTCAAGAGACATGGTGATGGTTACTTATGGGCCTACCACACACACAAGTATCACCACACTTGACACTTAATGGGCACCGTGTACAAAACACCAATTACACGCATGTTTGTACACGGAACACCGTGCGTGTAGTTGGTGTTTTGTACACGGTGCAACTGACATACGCATGCAAAAGTGTGGTGATACTTGTAAGGTAGGCCCATTGAGCGTTTCTTCATTGGACGACACGGCCCCAAATGAAGAAACGCTCATTAGGCATGACATCATTCGCTCTGGTCAGTGATTCAGTTAAAATGGCCGAACACAGAATCATGCCTATTACGGAGATAAGCAACATGAAAGTTTGCATTTTTTAAAAATATTTCTGATAGAATTAATGAATATGTTATTAAATAAAAGAGACTTATTTTGATTTTGGTAATATTTGTATTTTTTCTTGTATTGTATTGTTGATTTGTATTTTAGTTTATAAGATCTATTGTAATTAATTAATATGAATGTATTTCTGGTAAATACAATTTATTTATATATGTATATGTATTGATGCACCTACAGACAAATATCAATGTGATGTTTTGTGGGTCTGAGATGTAAAAAAAAAATTAATAAAAAAATAAAAATAAATAAATTATTTTTGGTATCCAAAAAAATTTGGATTAACACTACAGTAACTCGTATGGAATACAGTAAAACCTCGCTAATTCGAAATTCAAGGGACCCAAAAAAAACATTTCGAATTACGCGGAACCCCGTTAATTCGAAATTCATGGTACAAAAAAATTATTAATTAACAATACAATTGCGAAATTCGCCAATAATTGTAAATCTCGTGAGAAAAGTGATTAATTTAGTGAAAAACGTCTACATTTTTGCATATTTCAAGAAATCATTTCGAAAACGCAATATTTATTATGCTAATACAAAGACCGCCATATTTCTATTACAAAAGTAAAAAAAATCGAATTATGTAAACTAAAATGTACTGATTTATGGCGCAAGAGGCTAAAAATTATTTTGAATTACGAATTTCCAGGGTTTTCGAATAGTTGTGGTAAATCTACTATGAAATTAGCATTTTGGGACTTGTGGGTTTGAAAAATTTTGAATTGCGGCGAATTTTCAATTATCGGGGTGCGAATTAACGGGGTTATACTGTATTAAAAAAGAATTACAAAAAAATATTTTTCAAATATTCTCCAAGGTACTTATAATAATTTTATTTGACTTGTATCAAAGCGAATGAATTTTTAATATTCATTATAAATTACTTCCCTGGTGTTTCATATTTCGATAGATTTTACAGCCGAAGGTACAAGAATAATGTAATATAATATCAATAAACTCAATAAAAAACATATTTGAATATAAGCATCATTGCGCGCACTACCAACAGACACTGAGAACTTTTATGTGAGTTTATTCAACGATTTACTTCATTTTTGAAAAGTCTTTACTTCAAACTATTGCAAAATAATAAAAATACAAAATAAACAACAACTTAAGACACCTTTATCAGCAATTACTTCAATAAACAATAAAAAACATTCGCACATCTTTCGCACCGATCACAGAAAAAATGGGTTACTTTTAATTCATTTTAAGAATGAATTTTACCTTTTATATGCCGTTCTGATTGGTTGAGAACCTTCATTCGTTCAGTAAAGAATACACGGGAAGGGATTTTGAACTTTATTCCGTAATATTATAATAGATAAACGGAAAAAAATTCACGCGGGCGTAGAAGCGCGGATCCGCATTCCGACAGTTTACGGAGGTAGCGCGGATCCACGTTCCGGCACACCAAGGGTTAAAAAATAATACATACTCAGATGTCGTTTACCTCCGTAAATGTTGATATTTGAACCAAAATTCAAAGAATATTTTCTATTCAAAACTTAATGAAGAACACTCCCCGAAATTTTTGTTACTAGCTACGAGACACCTTGTACAAATAAGTCATATTACTTAGCATTATGAACATGAAATGTATATAGGAATTAAAAATATAGCAAATGATTTTAAAGACTTACACTTATAAAAACAGTTATGTTATTGGTTTTTTCATCTAATTTAAAAATGCCCGGGGTCATGTTAATATGGTGTTCATTATTTAAAATGACTCGATTATCTGAAAAAATAAAATCAAAAAAGAATCTAAAACCATCAAAAGCACCCTATTCTGAAAATAACAATGCATATTCTGAAATAATGTTATTTTTAGAATATCCCGAAAATATTGCTATTTTGGTGACTGCTACTCCAACATTCAACAACGTCAAGATATCTGTCAAATGCCAATATGTATTTCTATCATTGTGACTTCTGTAATTTATCCTTAATTACTCATAAATGTGTCTTAAAGCATATACAATTTTATACTCTGATGAAAGCAACCAAAAAATTCAATCACAAAGTTTTGAGCAATCTTCACTAAGCTAAGTTTACCAATAAGCTCATAAAAAATCCTCAAAAATTTAAAAACCGCGAAACTAATTCTTGTAAATCATTATTAAGTAAAACATATCTCCAACTTACCTGGGTAAGCTCTGTGAAACGAGTACAGGTACATATGACTGACGGACAAGCGAGCATCAAAGACAATGGCATAATATGATTGAGCTCTTTTAATCTTCAGCCAAATCAAATCAGTTAATGGCTTCACCCCCAACATGCAAAACACTGAAAAAATATATAAACAGTTTTCATCTCCCTCTGCATAAGTTTTCTGGGCAGTTCTGCCACATGTCTTCAACCTCTCTGGGTGACGTTTCAGCAGGCATCAGCCCTGACGATCTACCCCGCCTGCAATTCCAAACCTCCACCTGGAAACTTTACATAACTCTACGTAATGTAAATACATAACTGTTTTAATCCAAATACATTTTTAGTTACATATTTCTTTCTTTTACGGCACAAAGTACCGTTAAACAAAAATAATAGACATATAGAATTGAATTAAATTGAAAACTCAAGTAGTAAAAAAGTGAAGATGAGTAAAATTATAAAAAAATACATAATCACAAACTAAAAATAGAGAATCAAATTATTAAATGTAAGTTTTCTTTTATAAATATACAAAAACTTTTAGGCATAAAAAATTAGGTTTGTTTTTGTATTTATACATATCTGCTATGACACTAAAAATATGTTTTCTTGTATTTGTTTCTGCTATGATATTAAAACCACAGTTGTTTCGTCAGTGGTTAGAGTAATAGGTAGGCAAAAAGCATGGATTTTAGTTCCCAAATAGTTCGGATAATCGACGCTCTACTGTATTAATTAAATATTCTTTATCTTATGAAAAAAATGATTTAATATTCTAACCGTACCTACTCCAAGCCTATGGCTAGAGTTTTTGTTTTTGACTGTTTCTATTTACAATCTCATACCAGTACTTTTCGTATTTTATTTGTTTGCGATCAAAGTTGTTTCAAGAATCTGAAAGTAATTGTACTGAACTGGAATTTTTCCTTTTGCATACATCCCTATTATATTTATTCGCCCTATCTCAACGTCGTTTCATACTGTTGCATATTTTTTCTAATTTTTGATGAGGACTGCACTCATGTCGCTAAATCCATATGCGCTGTCTCAATAAATATTTGTGTATTCGAATGATTAATTTGTTTCTTTGCTCTTCAAATGTCAATATTGTCCACATTGTCAATCATTTGCGATCATATGTTAGTAGAATTCCATTGTTTAAAACAATTAATAAATCAATCTGTTTCTATTAATGTGAATTAGTTTATAGTACTTTGTAAAGAAAGATAGAGTAGCTTGTTGGTCTTGTGGTTAGGACTCTCGCCTCGTGATACAAAAGTCGCGAGTTCGAATCTCACTCTAGACCAGCAAATTAGTCCTATTTTCATAGCACAAGCATTTAGCTTAATTTGAAAATAATAAGAATATTGATGTGACACGTATTCCATGTTCGCATATCCATTTAAAAAAATAAAAATAAATTACATATGTATATGTAAATGTCCTCGATAGTTTAAGTATTAGACATTTATAGTATATTTTTTATGTATAGTCCTATAACCTATGTTTATGCTTACTGCACGCCACTGCTTAGTTGTAATGATAATGAGTGGCCAACGAAATAGAATATCCCATGTTTATAGATAACAACAGTATAACCACACATACAAAAATTCACTTACCAAATAAAAAAGTGAGCAAAATAAAAGTCGCCCATCTATAACTTTTTCGTTTTCTGATATAGCATATGGTCTTCATTTTTTTCAAATTCGTCAAAAAACTCTAAAAAGCAAAAGTAACAATTTACCTACATACAAATTATATTTTTATGTCATTTCATTTATCTACTACATTTAATAATTTTTTTATGTGTTTTGAGTATCTTCTTTCGTAGATATATATGAATTTGATTGTTCTTGTTGATTTTGTGATTGGTGTGCAAGTATCGCACCCCGAATGTAAGACGATCACCTTTTCAAAATATGCATTCAGAGATAATGGGATATAAAGTTTTTTGTTATTATAATTAAAATATTACTGTAAGCATTATAATTGATACTTTTGCATATTAACATGACAAAACATCATTATTATTTTTGTGTTTCTTATAACAAAAGATTTAAATTTTAAAAGGAATATTCTTGCTCTCAATTTAACCCTAGAAGACTTTTGTTATTTCTTATACGTTGCGCTTTTCATTAATCGATTTGACTAACAAGTAATTCTTATTTTGAAAATGGTGGCACTTACCAGCGTGACGCAACCGCCCCTTGAGATGTCCTATCGGTAACGGTAGCAATCGAGTATGGATGTTTTTAATAAAATAACCAGTTCAAAATTAGAAAATACAAAGGACATAATTTAAATGTTTATATTGTACTGTTTATATTGTCATCACATCACATTTGAATGGAGAATCAGCACGATACACTAAATAGTTCGAAAGAGAAAGCATCAAATGTTCACCGTGTTAGTTGAACGACTAAAAGTAGCCTTCTAGGGTTAAAGAAAAATGTATCAAATCCAAATGTATCACGTTTCATTGAAAAACAATAACGGAAAGTCATAAAAAAGCTTTCCTTTTGGTGTACAGTAGAACTAACGATGTACATACAAAAATATTACATCCTTAAAAACATGTTTTTTGGAAAGCTCTTGGACCCGGGGTGTGATACATAACACGCGACTGTGTGGATACATATGGCATACTAGTAATTATTTTTAACCGGTTATAAAAGAAACCGTTATTTGATATTTGCATTCGATCGTATCGATGATTGATAACTAAGATATATTTAGCATAGTGTTACCGATGATTGCCCGTCGAATTGCGAACAATTAAAGATCACTACAGCACAATGATGTTAATTCTTTACTATGTGTCTTGCATGCAGATTCGCGTGATAACCATAAGGAAATTAAGTCAGGAAAACCACCCAGCACTGAGCGTTTTAATGCTTTCTTTCAAGTAGAGCTGACCCAAAGTAAATGGGAAAAGAGAAAGACAAATGAGAAGGATATGTGAACTCAAGGTATGGAATAGACTTCCAACACTATTGGTAATTTGGTATGAACTAATAGACGTAAAAATTGTCTCGTAAATCTGTGGTGCATCTTATTGTTTGAAAAATACAGTATATACCACATACCGCTAAAATTCGATTTTTAGTTCCACTACATTTGACTTGTTTAAAAAAATTACTACGAGCACGTAAATTTCGAAACAATAGTGAAAAGTTCAAACTGAATACTCTTAAAAACACCTTTTTTTTTTAGTAAGTAAATTCCACTTTATTAAAAAATGATGTTTTTAATTTAAAACAAACTTTGACTGGATCAAAATTTAAAAAAATGAAAAAACAATGTCTATCGTAAAAAATATGCGGTGTTTACTATGAGATTTAAGTACACAAGAATTATTTCTTTAGCTGCATTAAAAATGTGTCTTAAATATCTGGGGTTTAATGCTAGAAGTGCCTATGTCAAAAAAGTTAATTATTCAGGAGAGGATTGTTTGTTTACCACAACCAATAGGTGTAAATAACTTTCAACATACACATCATAATCATCTGGTTATAGAAAATATTTATTAACAAGTCTCCTAAAAGAAGGTACCTACTCCGAAAAGAATGTTAATTTAGGAGTGCTTTCTGATGGCTGACTCATATCGACCAAAATCTGACATAGGCACTTATAGCATTAACTTCCAGAACGTGCACAGGGGGACATAGTTCCGCCATGCCCCAGTCCCCTCGCCTAAAATTCTATAATTTTATACTCTGTGGTATATACATACTAGTGTTGTAACGGAGCCATTTTAGCGGAGGCAGAGTTTGGCTTCCGCAGAAGTCGGAGGTTAACGGAGGCGAAGGCGAAAGTGGGTTAATAAAGAAAAAAAATTACTTTTATTGAAGAAAAAATGTACCTATTAATCATCAAAATTCATGAGAGGCAAATTACGTTTAGCAAACAAACAGTTTTGCGGCTTAGGGGTGGCTAAATTAAACCGGCTCCACTATACAGTTGCTCGCTTGGAACTGACCCTGGCGGCTACGATAAATAAGTGCGCAAGATGGGAACAAAGGCTTGAAATTAAGTATTATATTTCCACCATAATAAAAGGTTTTCGTTTAGTGGGAGCCGGTTTTGAATATTATATTCATTTATTAACAATTTCTATATGATGAGGTGGCTATTGGTTACAATGCTGTCGTTTCCTATATCCTCTTCAGATCAGTCAGTCGGCTGGACTCTGCAGAGACGCACGCGTGGCATCACAATGACAAAATGCAAATACACCTCCGTTAAAAGTTAAAACTCTGTTAAAAACGTGGATGGACGTTTTTGTGGATGTTCCGCATTTGCAGAGGCAGAGCGAGGTTCCGTTACAACCTTAGTACATACTATGATTACCATAAAATATTCAAAAACATGATAAAAATCTCATCCATAACAAAACTTAATCTATAAAATATCTTTATTAAATAATAAATACCTAAGTTCACAGTGGAGCGGCTGATAGTAATAATATTAGAAAGAAGATAATATTAAGTGAACATAAGTTCAAATACTTTTTTCTAACAAAAAATTGTCACCACGGCAATCATATATGAATATGTTTTTAATAAATTAGAAAGTTCAAAATTAAAAAATAGAATGGACATAATTTAAATGTTAAAATTGTACTGCACCTGAGTACTTGCACATGTCATCACATCACATTTGAACGACCACAAATAGATAAATATGACTTTAATAGCTGTAACCCGTCAACATTGGTTTGTGTCTTTGCTAAGCCCTAGTATATTGTACTGTACTCCTGCATCTTTTTGGCGGTCTAAGGAGAGGCGGCCATAGCCACATGCGTTAATCGGCCGGTTCGGGTTTGGTGGCCCGGGGTTCAAGCCCCATCATATGTTTTTCAAGAACACAATTACTCGATTTTTGTCCCCGGAGGGATCATCATTAATCAAGACATTATAGATGTCTGTTCTAAAGCTATGTATGTGGGAAAGTAGTATGGAAGTTTTAGGCATTTATAGGGCTTACTACATGTCACATGGCTGACTTAAGTTAAGATGAATGTTATATTGTGTAAAGTGATCACTTAACCCTAGTGTTACTACCCGGGCATCTGAGTACCCATTTTCAATTTCAAGATAAAATAATTTTATTCATAAACCGCCATCATCCGTTTGGATCTCCATTATTTAAATTCTTTGAAAAATATTAAATTATTTAAAATAAATAAATTATAAATAATTTAAACAATCGATCTTCATTATTTTATTTGAAAAATATTAAATTGTACGGGAAATAAAGGAAAGACGGACATTGCTACGAGAAATAGTGGCCTTCTAAGAAACTATTTGACCACTGTCTAAATATCAAATACAAGATACAGATAGAGATATAAAACAAAAATTATGTATGTGGGAACATCCATCCAGTTTGAGTACCCAGGTACCTTGGGTAGCAACTAGTGTGAGAAATTCCGGGTAGTAACTTAACGGTTAAACAGCAGTGGCATGCAGTGGGTATAAACTTAGGTTATGCTGTGACCGACTATATACCTATATTAAAAAATATATATATGTACGCATATACCTATAAGCATATACATTTTTTAATTTTTTTTAACTGTACCTATATAATGAACTCTTGTGAGTAGCTTCAATCCACAAAAATAACTGCACTATAAAAGAAGTATCGTAAACAATATTTCCTAAATAAATAAATATTTTATATAGTTATACCTAATACGGCGAAAAATTTCAATATATTCGAAGACGATTTATATATAATTAAATCGGGAACAATACTAATTTCAGATATACGTTTCTTTTCACAAAAATAAACCAAACATTTTTTGATATCATTATATGACAGATGACAGATCGTATTTGTCGTATTCGTATTTACATTTAACATAGAAAAGACATAAAATTTTCACCAAAATTTTTGGGTGGAATTTGTAAAAAATAAATTTCTGCATGACGTGCGCCTGGCATAGGACCTTTCGAAGAAGGACGTTATTACACAAAACTCGCAGCATTAAAAATACACATTTTTTTTCTCGACTTGACTATATCTGTGGAACAAATTGGTTGACGAAATAAATTATAAATAAAAAATAAATAAAAAAAAGAATTGACATGAAGTTAAGCAAGAAAAGTCGGAAATAAAACTTCTAGCCGTAGGAGAATTATGGCTAGAATTTTAAATCAACATTTTGTTTCTCAGAATCTTTACTAATGCACAGCTTTTTTGCTTGTATGCGCTGCACGCCACTGTTAAACAGGCATATGACAGGTTATAAGCCCTTTGACGAAATAAATGAAGAATTGACATGAAGTTAAGCAAGAAAAGTCGGAAATAAAACTTCTAGCCGTAGGAGAATTACGGCTAGAATTTTAAATCAACATTTTGTTTCTCAGAATCTTTACTAATGCACAGCTTTTTTGCTTGTATGCGCTGCACGCCACTGTTAAACAGGCATATGACAGGTTATAATATACCAAAAACTTATATACATACCTCCTTCCCATACAAATACCTTAATTTCTGTGAGACATCTATGATACATCTTTGCAACAGAGTAATATGTACCGGGTATTAACGCTAGTAAATAATACAAATGTTTTAAACTGGTGAATTTGGTCCATAATTTTATTTAATAATGTATAATATTACAAAAATTTATCACAACGTCATTTTATGAAAAGAGATTTATAAAAAACAATGATATAATATAATATATAGAAGCATTGGTGAATTGCTGTGAAGATAATATGATTACTAAGAAGAATAATTGACATAATTTTGACATAAAGATATATTTTCCCTCACGCAGAAAATATTTCATATAACTATTTATATACCTATGTTACGTTTATTAGTAATTTAAATCACACATTTCGCTAATCTCGCACCTCACACAGATTGATTTAAATAGTTATTCCAAACCCGCACATATTCATAAGAAGCTTGACACATCAACAACCATCCCCAACAGCCATATCAAAATTGTCCAGGAGATAGAATTGATACATTAGGCGCCAGTTTTGATGATTGCATCGGTGCTCAGAGATTTCGATTCTATCTGACAATTTTATTACATATTTAAAAATAATAATCCACACAAAGGTATTACTTATATGCATATTTTAACATTTAGGTAAAATATAAATTCACTGTAGGTACGTACACATTACACATGACAAAAAAATGGAATATTTAATAATCATTTAATTTAATTTACCTCACTAATTTTAGTTGGTTTCACTAACTCAATTCACACATTTAAACTATAAAGTTATTTTTGATAAGAATGTGCCATCGAATGATGCCATCCCGATCAATCATTTTGGTAAAACAATGGTCAACGTAATATTAAGTAAAAAATTGCAAAGGAAAATGAATTGGTAATTACTGTCTTTATAATGTCAATATGTAATTACACACAGACACTACTAATTAGATGACGTTACTATTTTGTGGCTTGTTATTTCATTTCAAAACATATTTAGAAATACAAGTCTTAGACAAGTTTAAAAAGCGACAAAAAAGAAGTACTACTTAGTTCGAATCCCAGTAGTAGCCTAATATTTTTTCGTGAATTAGATCTTTCTGTATGTCTTTCTGATTGATTAATTAATTTGGTTTAAAAAAAAATAAAAAATTCACAAAACTTTGTGTGTTCTTGAATATATATAAAAAGAAGTACTTTTGATGTTTGAGTATGTACATTGTAAATTGAGTACTTACGTCGAACAACAATATCGACACACAATGACCACCGCCTATCATATTTGTTTTTTTTTCATCTGATTTCAAAGCATAAGATGCCTGTATTTCATAACTTTTTGTGGTTGAAATAGACAAATTATCTTTACGTCTTAAAAACTTCAACGATTCCTTAATTTGTAGACTTTAGAAATTTTGCATGTTTCTATAAAAATACTTTTATAAGGTCTACATTGATTTCATATAATAATAAAAATTATAATATTTATTCCAACAGATTATTTTGATTCACTAACTATATAACATTACATTTTAACTGCAATAGATTTTTTATGAACAATCAATTTTCTTGTTGGATTTTCATAAAATATGTATTCCATTAAAATATTTAATACTCATCATGCAAAATGCACATTTCCACAATCTTAGAGGATCCAACTATCTATGATATGCAAGTTCTACACCATCACAATTATTGAGGTTATAACAATTATGGTACGCTTAACATTCCCCGAATACGTGACACCACAATTGTTACGGTTATAACAATTAGATATGTATGTTTAACAATTGCAGGACGCACGCCAACACAATCATCAAAGTTCTTATAATAATTATGATATACATATTTAACGATATAAAGCAGACATCACCATAATAACTGAGAATATAACAATTATGATATGCTTAAAAATGTGTTACCACCGCAATCATTGAGGTTTGACAATTACAATATGATTAAAAGCTGCAAGAAACATACCTTCACAATTATTGAAAAAAAAAAACAATTATAATTTGTATAACTATTGGATCGTGTCACATGTCACTTGATAAAATATCAAATAATTGAGAGGTTTTTAAATAATGAGAGCCAAAGCATACATAGAATACTTAAGAGATTCAATTTTTAAATTCGAGATGAATTTTGTGATCTATTTATAAGTATTTCTGAATGATGCATAAATTTTGATTCAAACATAATTTTATGGGTATAATAAGTAATGTTGTTTGGCAAAATCAATGTTAAATTAATTCCCAAAATATTAATTAGTTACCTATTCTTTTTTTCTTAACACGTCTCCAGCGAGACATCTCGCGATCGGCATTGAATGATGGATGCCAATCAAGTATTTTCACGTTAGTTTCCTTAAGTCTTAATAAAAATCTAATTTCAGTACTTAGCCACCATCAGATTCCTTGGGACTTGAAATAAAATTCCACGCTGTTAAGTCAATGACCTTATTGATGACGGTTACGAGTTTCCTATTGACAACCATAATGCATTTCATGCATATCTTTTTGTATGGGGTGGCACCTGTGAATAAATCAGCTTGGCTATCGAAATTGACTGGGTAAGCAATGTGTTAGAAAATCCACACTCTTGTCAGACACATATCAGTAATGATACTTCATCAAGTATTGCATGATTTCTGACAATTTGAAAAAATTACTTCATCATCTTAGATACCTAATCACAAATTCGTCATCCAATATGAAAAAAATCTGTCAAAATGTCAGAAATAAAATTTATAAATAAAAAAAGTACTTTAGCTGCAAATGTATACAGATAAACATCTTTCCATTTAAGAAAAACAATCGAATTAGTGCAAACCGTGTAAGCCGTGCGTACGAAGCACATTATTTCATTGTGTTGGTGTTTATACACAGGAGATACGTTCTGGACATGGTCACGATAAGCAAAATATCGCAATCAACGGGGGATTTAAAAAAATCATTTTCAAATTCGAAAAATACACTTTATTTATAAAGTAAACACATTAAATAACAAAAAAAAAATGTCATCAATTACATAATTCATACATTTTGTCCCTCGTTACAAAGAATAATCTAGGTTCCATCGTTTGGCCTCTGTGTTTATTATGCAAAAGTTGTCGAAAACTGTCAAATAATCCGTCACAACCATGCTTTTCAGCACTCACTCTCTTGTAATCTTCGTTATTTTCTTCTAACAACCATATGAGTTGATTGTGAACAGAAAGAGCATTTCCAACCTTTTTGACACTTGACTTTTGCATGGGAACAGATTCCGAGACATCATTTTCTTGGAACATACCATCCCTTCAGTGTTCATTGTCACTAACCGCAATATTAGCCAAAATGAGTTATGGAATGCAAACATACACATTTTTTCCATCTCTATTCCAGGTAAAAATCAGTAAGTGAATATTTTGTGTCTATTTAAAGTTATTTAGCGATAAAACTCAAAATTAGAACATTTTCAATAATTTTAATATCACATTTCGAATGTTAAATCTTATTATCTCAAAACTACTCCAATGTCACTTACTGAGTTTTACCTCTAAAGGGATAAAGGGACGATATTATGGCAGTCAATATCCTGCAGCTCTTCATTAGTTAAAGGTTTGGAGTGTGATTTGAACAAAATCTGAATATCATCTACAACAATACTTACGATGCCTCCGAAAATGGCTATAAGACCCGCATGGCATCTCTACCATCTCCATTATTTTCTTCAATGAGTTGGCGCATCGTTTTTCTTAAGGCTTTGAATGCTGCTATTGGGCCTTGATTGGGCATTCAATTGAGCCACGTCTCATTTGCAATAAAAATTAAATTTAGAGTGCCAACAGTATAAATTAGCGTGTGAGGGCGGGCGTCCCTGTCGCGAAACAGAAGTTGCCAGGGTGTAAATTTAAAACACAATACATAATATACAGAGTGTCCAGTGACCGGTGTCGGAGCCTTTAATAGAAATTTGGTCGGGCAACACCAGCAATGACGGCCGCTCTATCTAGAGTCCTGTCAAACGGTAATATTGGTTCATTATTTTCTTTTTCAGCTTCGCAAAACTTTAATACTTCGTGGGAAATTGTTCCTGCACCACCCCGGACTGTTTTGGATGTTTTGGACATAATAATTCAGTGTAGTATATTGGAAATCAAGATGTCACAGCTCACGCGCAAATACGAAATTGAACTGAATGACAGGGCGAGGGATTACCACCAGGTGCGGGCAGGGCGGGTTTTAGTTCCAAAGTCGCCACACGCCAATTTACGTTGGTTAAGCTCTAGTGGATAATTTCCTCTATCCACAATTTCACGGAAATACATTGGATAATTTTCAGATGATTCTACACGTCTGTACTAGCTGATTAGCTAATAGCTGGTTCGCCAATCATTTCAATCACGTGTATGATGTGAATGGGCGAGAAAGAAAGATAGAACACAAGTGATTGTGACGATTCATCATTATGACAATTCCTGCCACGTGTCAAAGCCATACAAGTTCCGAGACAATTTTTTTTTTTAAAGTGTACGATATAACGAATACGAACTCGCTGGGGTCGCTATGAATGGGCCTATAAGTTCATTTGATAAAAAGGAAGATTACTTGCTACTTGAATGACGCCTAACACACACTAAATGTTGAACTGTATCACAATTGAAATTCAACACATTCAGCGGAGACTAAAATTAAATTCAATTCAGTTTTACATAATAAACCGTTGTACCGATTTTTAATAACCGATATCTCCAAGGCTTGACGCCCATCACCGCAGCGCTCCTGCGTCGTAATATGAACGAAGAGGACCATGAAACGCATCACGTATTGTCATCATGGAACGAGTCAAAAAATTTTATTGCAACATTTAAAAACTAACTTGTTTTAATTAATGTTATTTGATTACACTACGTACATGCATAAAAAAAATTGTTAATAAACAGAATGTAGTGATTTTTTTAAATATTTAAATACGAACTTTCCTTACATTGGCACTAAAATTTATTAGTGGTAAAAAAAAAATATCCATTTTACGTGTTACATGCTTCGAACGTAAATAATGTAATTTTGTTTCGTGATATTTTCTCAAGTGTGAATAACATTCTTGTTACGTGTCCATCGGTAAAATGCATTTAAAAAAATATAAATTTCACTATTAATAATAAAAATTTGTGTAATAGGGGTTCGTCAACTGTTTAAAAATATTTTGCTAAGTTGCCAGCACTGTGTTATAAGCCCCTGACCAAAGTGTTGTAGGCGAGGCCGAGGGCCCACGATATCTCGTGGCCATTTATCTTCTTCACTAACTGGAAAATGCAAAAAAAAAATATTGTGATTAGTAAATACATAAATATTAAGGAATCAAGTCATTTTTAAGAGGGAAAAATACTTAGGCTTTCTAAAAAAACTCACATTATATCACCCCTGCACAAAATTTAATTAATGACTAGCCCAATTTTGCAAAAAAAAAATATACATAGTGCCTCGCGGTGTCCATCAGTGCTTCCATCAGTGTATATATATATATTAGGTCCTTACGTATGAAATTGGCGTTTTGACGTACTGGCAAATTTGATCTCAAATATCTTCTCTTTGGTTAGGAATTCCAAATCCAAATTTATACAGCTATTTACTCATGTATTTGTGTTTTGGAAATTATAATTCATTTGTTTTTTCCTCAATTGTTTTTTTCTTTGCGTCACTCAGTTTACAAAATGAAAAACTTGAAATATCACGTTATTTACGAGTACGAGTTCCACCGTGGCACCAGTGCTGCAGAAATGGCTCAAAGGATTAATGATGTGTATGGCGACGGTGCCGCAAAAGAAAACACAGTGCGTTTTTGGTTCCAACGTTTTCGTTCTGGAAATTTCTACCTGCAGAACAAGCCCCGTGGACGGCCGGATACCAAAGTTGATAATGAAGAATTGAAGGCTATTGTGGAAGTGGATCCATCGCAAACCACATCCGAGTTAGCTGCAGGCTGCGGTGTTAGTGATAAAACTGTTTTTATCCACTTGAAGCAAATTGGTAAGGTGAAAAAGCTTGAAAGGTGGGTACCTCACGAATTGAGTGAAGCAAATCAAAAAACGCGCGTTGACTGCTGCGTTGCATTACTCAACCGGCACAATAATGAAGGGATTTTAAATCGAATCATTACCTGTGATGAAAAGTGGATCCTGTACGATAATCGGAAGCGCTCATCGCAATGGCTGAACCCTGCCGAACCAGCCAAACCATGCCCCAAGCGAAAATTGACTCCAAAAAAGTTACTTGTGAGCGTTTGGTGGACTAGTGCTGGTGTCGTTCACTACAGCTTTCTTAAATCTGGCCAGACGATTACGGCAGATGTCTATTGTCAGCAACTGCAAACCATGATGGAAAAGATAGCTGCTAAACAACCGAGGCTGGTTAATCGCTCTAGGCCACTGCTGCTTCATGATAACGCTAGACCACACACTGCACAACAGACGGCTACCAAATTAGAGGAGCTTCAATTGGAATGTCTAAGACATCCACCGTACTCTCCGGACCTTGCCCCAATAGATTACCATTTTTTTCGAAATTTGGATAACTTCTTGCAAAGGAAAAAATTCAACTCCGATGGGGCAGTCCAAACCGCCTTCAAAGATTTTATTGATTCCCGTCCGAATGGTTTTTTTAGTAAAGGGATCGATGAACTACCTATGAGATGGCAAAAGTGCAGAGATAGCAATGGTACATACTTTGATTAAATAAATATATTATAATAAAAAAAAATCGGCTTTATGTTCCTCCCACACTAAACGCCAATTTCATATGTAAGGACTTAATATATATATATATATATAAGTAAATACATTTGATGATTCATGCTTTATTTCAAATTTCATTAATGTCTATTCAATGTACAGTGGAACCTCGTTAATTTGAAATTTAAGGGACCCCAAAAACACATTTTGAATTATGCGGAACCCTATTAATTCGAAATTCACTGCACAAAAAAAAATTGTGATGCGATTTCGAAATTCACCAAAAAACGTAAATAACTCATTAATTTTATGAAAAAGATCTGTATTTTAGAATATTTCAAGAAATCATTTCGAAAACACAATGTTTATTATGTTAATACAAAGATCACAACATTTCTATTACTAAAGTACCCAATATTGACATATTTGTCGTTCTCACTTGCGAAAAAAATTGAAATATGTATCTTTTTAAATTTTCTCAAATTTAAAAAAAAAATTAATTATGTGAACTGAAATGTATTGATTTATGGCGCAAGGGACTAAATATTATTTCGAATCGGGGGTTAATCAACTACGAAATCAACATTTCGGGTTTGAAAAATTTCAAATTATGGCAAATTTCGAATTAACGGGCTTTTGGGGACCAAGTGTATCGACCTATGTTGATAAATATTTTTTTTAAAATACATAATAAAATGCGTTTCTTTCCCTAACTCAGTCCTTATATACATCTTCAAAAAGATTTCTTCACCCACCTAAAGGTTTTTTTTTTCATCTACACACTTTGTCATCTACACACATCTCTTTGTTTGCCAATATTTTTCCTGATTCTTCTTACCACTTAAAAGCAGTAAGAATTGATATGGAAAAATACAATTTTTAATCATCTCTCTTTAGGTATTTTTAGAATTATTATTGGCAGTAAAAATAAGGAAAAAACCTCTAATTCTTTTTGTGGTTCGAGGTGGAAGGCCTCCTGCAGCAGGATGGAGATGAAGGTGAGGTCGAGGCACGCCCACGGCTGGTCCACGTTAGGGCTGGCGCACTCAATCTCTGACGCATCGATGAAGTCTTTCACCTTCACTTTCCCACCATAGATTGGGTCTATACAAATAAATATAAAAATCAAAGCGGGTAAACCACTTTCCGTTTAAGAAAGACAATGGAAAATGATGGTTATGAGTTCTCCACTGACAACCAACCTGTGAATAAATCGGCTTGATAAGAAATGTGTTAGAGAATCCATACTCTATTAGGCACAAATCAGTGACGAAACGTTGCCAAGTATCGCATAATTTCTTACAATTTGAAAAAAATATTTCAAAATCTTAGATCTTAGATAATCGTAAGATAATCTTAGCGTTTAGCTTAGTTTGAAAATAGTAAGAATATTGATGTGACACGTATTCCATGTTCACATCTCTATTTAAAAAAAAAAACACAAATTCGTCACCCAATATGAAAAAAAACTGTCTAAATGTTAGAAATAAAATTTACAAGACAGTAAGAAAATACTTTAGCTGCAATGTATACAGCTAAACATCTTTTCATTTAAGGAAGACAATCGAATTAGTATGTGTAAGCTGTACATTTATAAATAGTTTCTACAGAAGAGCTTTTAATAATTCATGAAAGCTTATGTCAAGAAAAAAAGAAATACGCTATAGCCAGCGATTTTTAAAATTTTGTGACTTAGAATGTTCTCAATTTTGTAATTCTACATTGCTCATAATTTCATGAGTTTTATATTTTACAAATGTATATCTAATGTTATTTAGATGATAGAAAAAATATTTGTACATTTTCTAACGAATTTTGAAATATTAAAAAAAACATAATCTTTCGTTGTTTATTGCAAGGGCATCCGTGGAAGACCTGGCACGACCAGATAAATCAAATATTGGAAGATGGCCCTGTTAGAAGTTTGAACCGAAGAGTATGAAAGTGGACAAAGCAAAAGGGGTGCAAAAAGCCAGGACAAGAGTGTGGCGTTCTATTCTCTCTGTGTACTCCTCTGGGAAACAGCGTACATAATTTTTTTATATACGTAGCGGGATATATTTTAACAAGGTTCAACAACAAAAAGTTTTACTTATTATATTGCAAAATTGATCCTTACCAATAAGTCCGGCTTCAGAAGCCCTGTCATAATAGTAGCTGAACGCGTTCACTTCCTGGTCCTCCAGGTGCGTCGGTATGGGAGCCGACTCCAGCAGTCTGCGCACAAGCTTGTAGAGTATCCCCTTGCAGCGATCCAGCCTCACGACCGGCACCCTGTCAGACACGGAGCTCTGCGTCTCCTTTACCACACGGTACTTGATGTCCTTCTGAGGCCCGCTACAAAGTTAAATATTAATTTTACAAATCAAGGTTATAGAGGTCTCGTAGAGACGATCATGGGTGGATAGTTGAACGTTACGTGATAGGTCATAAGCCCTATAAACATCCAAAGACTTTTCCATACCTATGTTCTCATATGAATAGCTTAGTCTCTGTGAGTCATCTATAATATATCTTGATTAATATTGATCCCTCTGTGCATCAACTCCGTTAAGACTAAATATATGCCTGCCACTAAAACAGTTATGGATAACTAGGCCCCAATCACAATCAACATAGGCTCACACAAGTTAGAATGAATGTCAATTTCACCTACCTAGGATCAATTGTGACCGATGCAAATGACACATCAACCGAGATCAAAAACAGAATACGCAAGGCAAATATGTAAATGTTTTTTCAGTTTGAGAAGACATCTCGCAACCTGAATGTTGTCAAGGAAACCAATAGATACCATCTGTAAGACACTATTACGTCCTGTATTAACATATGGCTCCGAACGCTGGGTATTGATTAAAAAGGATGAAATGTCTCTCCTTGCACTTGAAAGAAAAATATTCGGTCCAGTACAGATAAACGGAGTTTGGAAAAATACGATACAACGAGGAGGTCTACAATATCTACAATCAGCCCAACATAATACAATTTATCAAAATAGGGAGGCTGCGATGGGCAGGGCACGTAGAAAGAATGAGCGAAGAGAGAACGCCAAAAAAAGATTCTCCACACAAAGCCCCAACGTAGACGCAGCGTTGGTAGACCCAAACTCCGATGACTAAATGGAGTGCAGCAAGACATAAAAACTATAAGCATCAGGGATTGGAGGAGTACATGTCACGATAGAGGAAGATGGAGAGGAATGTTGGAGGAGGCCAAGACCCACAATGGGCTGTGGAACTATTGATGATGATGAATGATGATCCCTCTCAGAACAAAATCCAGTATTTGAACACACTCAAAATATTCTGAATATTATTCATTCTATTGTTTTTTTTAAGGGAAACTCTGTTCACTAAATATGTAATCTGTACACTAATCTTTATTCATATTTATTTATCTTAATTATTTAGTTCCACACATAATGTTGTGTGGGCTAATATATGATTTCACTTAGACATATTGCATTGTATCTAATCATTTAAAAGTTTTTATAATAAAATTTTTGCACTCCAGTTTAAACCTCCTTATATTCTCCATGTTTTGAATTTCCTTTGGCAGGCTATCGAAGATTTCTATACCTTTATACATCATACAATTTTGTGAGGTGTTTTTCTTTTTCTTTGGTAGTCTTATGTTGTCGCTTCCTCTTGTATTGTATGAATGAAAATCCTTATTCATCTTCATCTTGTCATCAAAGTATTTAGGTACTAATCCATGTTTAATTTCAAATATTTGCACCATTACATTACATATTATTCTTTGATTTACGGTTTCCAGTCTTAGGGCATTCAACATTTTTGTTATTTTAGTTCTCCTATTACACTTCAGTATTATGCGCATCGCTCTGTTTTGTACTATTTAAGAACTGTATTCCTGTCAGACCTTCCTATCATCTTCCCTCAATCGTGTTCAAGGTTTAGCGATTAAAGCAATCCTCTACTGAAGCTTTGTTCCGGGAGACCGTTAAGATGGTCTTATTTTCATAGCACAATTGCTTTGCTTCGTTTTGAAAAAGTAAGACTATTGATGTGAAACGTATTCCACGTACATATCTCTATTTAAAAAAAATCAATCACTCAATTACATTATTGAGGTATGTATTAAAAATGCATCGAATCAGAATCAAATCTGGTGGCGTAGTTTCAAATCCCCAGCAGCCAGATTAACATGTTTTTACTAAAAAATTCATTTTTTATAGTCCATCTAAGGAAGGTACAAATAAAGATGGGTTATAAAATTATAATGAAGTTATACCTACCTCATTGGACATAATTCAAGACTATGAAAACACTGTCATTTAGCGTAGCATAGTATCTTAGTAGCTTTTATAAGCTACTAAGACACTAGCCACGCTAGATGACGCTGTTTTTGCAGCCTTAACTCACAGTCAAAATATATAGTAAAAGTATGTCATTTTTGACTGATTACGGCTAGTTTTTATATACATAATTCATGTGTTAAACTTACCTGACAAAGTAATCAATATTGGCATATCTCCACGGCTGAGATTTGATGACGGGATTAATACACTCAGAGACGAGGTGAGTCGCATTCTCTGCATTCTCAGCCAAGAATACGCCACGCCGGGCAGCCATCAAACCCAAGTTGAGATAACTGCAAGCGGAAAATAAAGACTTTTGCATTTTAATTTTTCTTAAGCAGATATGTGTAGACAGTATTATCTTCTACCAATATTGGACCTTGTACAGTTTGTGGAATAAAAATGTAATTCTGTGATGTAATGCGGTCTGGCAGGTATTATTTAAATAATAATTACTTTGAGTGACAGAGATTCAACTTTACTTTATTTATATAACACGGCTGACAGCAACAATGTACAATATTACAACCGGGAATCTGAACGCCTGTCCTAGTGACAGCATCCCTTTTAAGTAGATGACGACACCAACAGACCCGTTCATTGGCCGGGTGTTTTTATTCATGATTATTTTAATCGTTTTTTTTTTTTTGTTTTACATAGTTAATTTCATATCTCAAAAATCCAGACCAAAAATATAATATAAAACAATCCTTTACACTTCCCACAAGTCAATTAAACAGATCATTCTACGCTGTTTTGACAAGATAAATTATTAAATTATCTTTTAGGATTTAAATCCTAAATGATAAATTAAAAATAATTTCAATAAACTGGTTGGATACCTGTAGGTGTACAGTGAAATATTCCTCTGGGAGCCGGGAATAGAAACCAGAGGCTTCGGGGCATCTTCGGTCCTCGGCTCGTAAGTCACCTGTGTGGACCCCCCACCAAGATCCAAGGCTGCCTTCGTCACGTGGTTCAACCTTCCTGGAAAATTAATATTTCAATTTAATAATATTAGGTTGATGCAATTCTATAAAAATTATATTGTTACATATCCAAAAATGAAAACAAACTCAAAACATATTTTTTGTATAATTATCATTCGGAGGCGAAGACACCATTGACGTCAATTACGGTTTCCCTTTTGCTTAGAAGACGGTCGATTCCGCAGGCAGAGTGTCCAGTGTACTAATGGTGCAACTTTCATCCTCTTCCACAGCCGCCTGAAAGGCCTGGTCATCAAAATCTAAAAATCGGCCCTTTCCTTCATTTGACCCCTTTTTGACTAAGCTGATATCACCAGCTTTGAAGCGAACAAAATACTCTTGTATGCCCTTTCGCTTTCGAGCTCACATATTGACCCTTTTTTTGCAACCTTTCTCAAAGTGGTACAACATAATGTGGCGTAAATTTCACAATCCTATTAAAGAATTACATACTGAGAAATGTCAATTAAAAATCAAATTCAAAAAAAAAATTGTAAACAATTATGCATCAACTTACTTTCATTATTACTTATGTCCATGTCTCATAGCAGTGTAAAACAAAAAAATTGATAGTACTCCACTTCCTATTCCATCATGTAACAGTGTGCAGTTAACACATCATACATTATACACATATTGAGGATAGAAAGCCAAAAGGGCGTTAGTGATTATTTCTAACTTCACAGGAAAGCAAAAGAAACTTCTGTCATTCTGATTTTGTCAATGATTCTTTTATTATAAAACAATTTCCATATTTATTAATCCAAAACACATATGGAAATCGATTAATGATAAAAGAAATATTGACAAAACCAGATTGACACAACATTATTTTGCTCTCCTGTACAGTTTGAAATAATCACTTTAAATAACCCTTTTGGCTTTTTACTCTCAATATTATTAATTCTCAAGTGATTTCCCATTATTTTTGATGAATTATGTTTAGTTTGATATAATTATGTTGTGAAAATTCCTGAAAATACTTGTAAGAGATAAACATTTCGATAACCGGGATATTCCTGAATATCAAAAATGTAATAAATATTTAAAAAATGTACAATAAAAATGCAACCAATAGACCAAAACATTCATTTTTAAATATTTGTTTGCCTCTCCTTTCTTATTGTAAATGTAAACAATGACACAACAAAATTTACATAATTTACTAAAAAAAACTTTCACACAAAAACTTTCACAAAAAAGCTTTATCAAAAAAACAATGGCACAATGAAATTTACATAATTTATTAAAAAAAACATTCAAGCGATTTAAATATTTTTTTGGATTTTATTTAATTCTACTAACACCTTGAAATTAAATTAAGTATCAAGTTCCGAATAATTCTATCACAATAAAAATAAGAGGAACTCCTACATTATATAATACAATCTTGCACAATTAATATTATCACATACACATATACTGCCAGAAATCTATAGTGAAAATATAATACCTTTCAAGAAATTAACCGTGAACCACGAATTGATCCCCTCATCCTGCCCGTGCATAATCTCCACCGAGTATGGCCCCACCTTAAAGCCGGACCCCTTCAGCGCCACCCTGACTTCCTCCAGCAAACGCTCGGCAGCAGTGGGATCCAGGAGCCGGAGTCCGGCTGTAGCCCGGAGCAGGAGGGGTGAAGAGGAGCGCTTCTCCTTTGGCACGACCGCGTAGGCTTGCTCCAGAAGAGTGAGAATGGACTGAGCTCCCTGAAAAGAAATATAACATGGATTGTGTAACACGAGAGCAAATCAAAAATTATCTACAATTTTCATTCTACAACTTATTTATATAAAGATAGGGGGATCAACACGTACATCGCTCGTGTATTCCTTTCAAAAAGAAGGGTTTTGATTGATCGCGAAGCCACTTTTGCACCGCTTACTGCAAATCTATGTCTGTGGGAATCCGCAGATTTTGCCGAAGCTCGTAGTGTATGATTCGATAGGCAGAACCATGACTTATGTTCTAAAAAGACTACCTCACCGATGATATCTCGCCTAGTCACTAGAACCATCCCTCAAGCTTGCTGAATCTTGTTGTCTATGATGGAGGTTAGCGGGCTTCCTGTTCCTTCTTCGTGCATCACATTCGTCTGGCCACTCAACGTCTTGATCCATAAAAAAACACTTTTAAGTAATAAAGCACTGTTCCCTTTTTGAGATAAAGTTTTACGATAAATTTAAGCCATTTTCACACCCTCCGACCAGAGAAATCGATCACTGCTTGTTGTTGTTCCTCGGTGTAAACTGCTGGCGGAGCGAACGTGTTTACACTGTAATAGCCGGAAAGCAAATGATGCGATTGGAATTAAATTTTGCGTATGTGAACATAGTCGTACCATGCACTAAATAGTAGAAGATGCGCAGAAGGCAGTGTGATAACCTTGACAGTGTGTTATGGGAAAAGTGAAGATAATTTTTGACTCTCTCTCCTCTCTGCCCTCGTAAAATTATGGAAAATAAATACAATGACGTTAATATAATATGGCGGCCCTCGTAGCGCAGTAGGTATGACACTGGCTTCCCACACCGAGGATTCCGGATTCGATTCCCGGTGAAGTCACAATGTTATCTATGTGATTTACTCAAGCCTGGGTGTTTTGTGATGTATTTCGCTTCTGTAATTAGGCCTCCTGGCCTATTGAAGCGCAAAAATAAAAAATAATAAAAATAAAATTACATTTGTTTACCTTTATTACTCATCCTAATCGTCTCTATTACTTATCACAGTGGTCTTGTTTCTCTCAAAAGAATAAAACATTGGCCTATTTCAATTTTCCATTTAGGAGAGTGAAAATTAAAAATTCTATATAAAAATAAAAAGTTCATATAATAACTGTATGCAATGAAACCATACACGCGTACATGTTGCATTGTTTCTGTATAAAATATAACAATTGAAAACCATAGTATTAAGTATACTCTGATGAAGGAACGTTGTTTCCGAAACCGGTTGGTTTGACCAAAAATAAAATGATGATAAACTAAGTCAATTTGTTTAATTATATTTATAATTGAGAACCGATTGAATTACCTTCTCTGGATTTTCAACATACGCCGAAAGTCCTGGTTTAATTTCATGGAAAAGCTCATCTTGCAAAATAAGTTGACCTCCTGAAAATAATCATACGGGAAAAAATATTAGTGACAATCTTTCCTCTTCAATCTGATCAGTTACCCTGAAATTAGCCTAATCAAATAGTTTCCCTTTTCAGCAATATGCATAAAATTTATATTTAATGTCATATTGTTGAAACAAATAAACATGTGTGCGGACAAATATTTATAAGTGTGTGGCCGCACACCCGCACATCTTAGAGGGAACATTGGTCATGACAACAAAATATATTGATTCGCAACCACAAAGTCGATGTCCACACAACAAATTAATAAATACTTAACAATGGGGATGGGATAATTTGTCAAACAATTGTCAATTCTTGCGAGCACAATCTTTGCTCGCCTTCTTTGCCGTTCGCTCGTCTAGTTAACAGACGTTTGGAAAAATCTTGGATTAAAAATCAAATTAATATCACCTACCGACAAAAGATTTGTAGAACGTGTAGGCCAGCACTCTAGATCCCGTGGATCCAGCGTCAATGATGACTGCATGAATGGTTTCCGTGTACCCCAAAGTGTCAGCTACTCGTTCCACAACCGGATGGAGGATGGACGTGTAGAGACCTGGAATAAGAGACAAGATATTTATTATTATAAAAAATGCCAAAAATAAAATTTAATAAGGATCATTTTCATAGTCATAATTCATACGAAAAAGAAAGAAAAATATAAAACCAAAATAATATACATTGATCGAGATGCTATAAACATACACTTTCACGCGTTAGAACATACAGTTGAATTACTTGTTTTGTTGACATGTGACTCAATGCATATTTGTATTGTAAGATGACTAACGTAAGGAAATTATGAATGAAGGATATTAGCCCAGGGGCCTGGTGTCACAAGAGGTCATAATTGCTTTTATAAAAAAAATTTACTGTTTGTTTTTTTTTATAATTTCATAACAGATTGCTCCATTTACTAAGCAAGTTATGATTTTCTGTTTGATGCTTTCAATGCTATCATTAAATACATCGACAATTCATTTAAGAGTTGCACACTATGCATTATGGTGTGCCTATTCATTACATTCGTTCTGCATTTTGGGACACGAAATAGTGCATGACCTCAAATATTTATTTGGTACAAACAGGGTATAATTTTCTAGCCAGTTCGGAGCGTCAATTATTTCTTAAAATTTTGACCCCCAACATGACTAGGCTTTCCTGTCTGCGCAACTCGAGGCTGCGGTAGTTGCTTTCCCTCAGCAGTACTTCATAGTAATTGATGATTGTTATGAGTATTTGTTGATTGTCAATTTAATTTAAAACTTGTACCTACATCGTCAGTTTTTCAAACTAAATGTTTATTGTAAAAAAATATCAATAAAGTGATGGATTTTTCTAGCGTTATATTTCTTTTTTAATTTTTACTGAAAGGTAAAAGTATAACTAGGTTTTTAGTTTAAAAATATCGGCATAAGAAAATGGAGCACGATGAACATATGGGCTAGCGATTGAAAGTTTTATTCAGTTGAACTGTCTGCTTTTCATTTGAAATTGTGCATTTGTCCAGAAAAAAAATGTGTTTACTCATTCAATATAGTGAACTGTTCAAAAAGAACAATTTGTTCATGTACGATACTGTAGGTCCGATTAAGAATGTGGGAGCCATGACTTTATAATAAAAATAGAATATCAAAAGAATTTTAATAATTTTGAGTTATTGTTTGTTTCTACAAACACAATTTATCTTCGTCTATGAATTTTGACAATTAAAAACTATCCAAGTACCTACTCATTTATTGTGTTGATCAATAATGTTCCATATTCAAAATTATTGTGACAGTTCAACATGCCATTTTGTTTAAAATGATTTACTGAAATATTTTTGCTCTATAACTTATTTACTATGCAATACAAGCACAGATGCGGATGCGGGGAATGTAAATATGCAAGATAATACAAAACTATTGCATGTGTAAGATGGAATTAGTATAGTAGACGGCACTGGGTTAATGATTGCGGTATTTGTGTATATGGCGATTATCGCACTGTTGCTATGTGTTGTGTTATAAAAAATGCAAGGCATCATCTTGGAGGTTCAATGTCAATATCATTACAGCTTATTATCCTGGCAGAGGTACAATCTGTCAAGCACATCTATTTTTTATTAATAAAACACGCTATTTCAGACATATTTTTATAGAATAATAATGACATATTATAAAACGATTCACATATTTTATATTTAAGGGATTACACCACCTGTGAGATGTAAATTTATTTGTTTATTTATTATTTGACTATTATTATTGATAGCTTTATTAATTTCTAATGCTTCTAGATTGTAAACAATCAATAAAAAATTTATCTAATAGTCCGATTTTAAAGTTGTTCCCTCTATCTTCAGTTAACTCCTCCCATTCCCTCCCCCCCACCTAGTTGACAGTCTGTCCCTCTCTCTTTTTCTTTCCTCCTTTATAAATTTCTGTACCTAGATTAGTCTATATTGTAATTGTCCTGAAGAAGGTTGAGTCCAACCGAAACTAGTTGACAAACATATAGCAATTAAGTGGTTTAAAACATAGTATTTAATTTTTTCTTAAATTTCTTTTATTTTTTTAATGACACGGTACCTACCTACATAATAAACAATTATTTTACTGGTAAATTTTTAATAAAATAAAAAGATTACCACACCAGCAAACAGATTTTTGGCTAATCCAATAATATGGTCCCGTTGTTCATACAATGAAAATGAGTATTTCGCTATATAATTAAATGTCCTGATTACAAAATGAAAGACAATTGAGGCTTAAATAATAAGTATTAAATAAGATATCATACTTTAAAGTTTCGAAAATTGTACCATACATTTTGAATGTCAGTCGTTACTTTAAGAACCTAGAAAAAGATATATAAAATAAAAAGCGATATATAAAGAAAAAAAAATTATGCATATGAATTTTGTTATTTTATGGTAACACCGAACATTCATGCAAACCGTAAAGCACAGAATTATAATTATAAATTATTAAATTTTGATTTTGTTTAAGAAATATTTTAGAAAAATTATTTATTCATAATAGAAAAAATCCAAAAATCATCAAAATAATCACATTATATTAATAAAGCTGAACAATGTAATTTTATCTCACTAAAATAATCAATATATTAATTACCCTAACCAATGTCGTTTCTGTCTCCGTACGATGACTTCTATTTGTATACAATAATTTTGCCATGGTGCCCATTGGGTCGTGTGGCGCAGCGGATAACGCGTCTGACTACGGATCAGAGGATTCCAGTTTCAAATCCTGGCAGAATCAATTTTTTTTTACGGTCAAGAATATTTTGTTTGTTGAAATTTTAATTACATTTTTGGTTTTTTATAATGTTGTATAAAAGTAATCAACACTGCGAGAAAAGAAGAGATTAGGTACCTACCTATCGAACTGTGGTTTATTCCGCTCTGACTTATTAATCGGTAAGAAATACTGAATAAATACTTTGTCTTAATTATATCTAAACTACCCGTAATTAAAAGTGGAAATTTGTCAGATACAATTGGCCGCGAAACGGCTGACGTAGGCATAGGTAAACAATTGTTTGCTGCACAGCAAACACAATTGGCCGCGCAGCGGCCACCATTACAGTACACCACCACAATAGCCGTCCGCAGGGCCTAGCAGTAAGCAATCAGCGAAGCCGATTGCTTTCCTGCTAGTTGTAATATAAATTAAATAAACGAAAACTAATAATCTAATCTAACCAAACCTAATAAATATAAATTTGTCATGTAAACCTTGTATGTTGTCAATGATTTACACATTTTTTCTTAGATATGTCAAAATAGACAGTACATTTTTTAAACTTTAAATTTTTTTATTTGATACTTATTATTTAAGCGTCAATTATCCTTCATTTTGTAATCAGGACATTAAATTATATAGTGAAAATACTCATTTACATTGTACGAACAACAGAATATATTCTTGGATTTAGCCGGATTTTTTAATCCTGTTAATAACAACTGTTTAGAAAAAAAAATTTAAGGCAATATTTTTTCAAACTGCTCCAAATTTTACAAAAGACATTTTGTTTCCAAATTCAATAAGTTACATTCCAGATGTTTCATTTCTTAATAAGTACATGACCTTCGAAACTGAGAAACCTCAGAGGAAGTCGCTATGGTTGTGGTAATGTACATTTGTATAGTTTTTGCTTTAATACCGATTTAATATGGGATTTTTTATGTGTGCCAAAGAAGTATAACTTATAACGTGTGTATATAAGTACACACACCCATTTTTTTTTCAATATTTCTGAATTATATTTTGTTAAACATTGGACTGTCGTTAAAGTAACTCATATTGATATTAAAAATTCTAAATAAAATATTAAAAATACATTTGCTTCAATACTTTTGTCATTGATTGAATTCATTAATTTATAACCTATCAAACTTAAAATGTTGAAGTTGGCGGCATTACAATGTTTTGCAATAACTGTCAAGATAGAGAGATAGCAATATTGCTTTTTTCAGAATGTCTGGCTAGTTAATCATAATCTTCAAAGAAAACAGTGCAAAAATCAAATGGGATGTTATTAGTGATGGGTCCGCTCTGTACTCACTACTACAATGTAGTACTACACTACATTGAAGTGCACACTACAAACACCAAAGTTATTGAAAGTATAAACTTCAAATAGTACACTTCATTTCAAAGCGAACACTACAAAGTACATACACTTCAAAGCTACCGAAAGTATGAGAAACATACTTTAAATAGTGCATTTTTTACGTGAAATTTTTAGAAAGTTGATGTAGATATATGAAGAAATCTCTGGAAACTGTAACAACCCCCCCCCCCCTCCATGGTTTGAAAAATTTTGGGAGCTATGAAGAAATTTTTGGGAAGTTGATGTAGGTAAACGAAGAAATCTCTGGAAACTGTAACAACCCCCCCCCCATGGTTTGAAAATTTTTGGGAAGTTGATGTAGGTAAACAAAGAAATCTCTGGTTGAAAATTTTTTGGAATCGAATGAAGAAATCTGGCTGGCGACCCTTTTTTTTTTACGTCGCCAAATGTTACTTTGGAGAAAATATCGTCATTTATTGTAAATATTTTTTTCGTTGACCTTTTTTTTTTTTTTTAGCTCGCCAAATTATTATTTGAGAAAAAAATACTTCACTTCGTTTAAAAATTTACTTCACTATTACTTCATTTCATTACTTCACTTCATTAATATTACAATTACTTCACTTCATTTACTTCACTTCATTTCGTAGTACTACAATTACTTCACTTCAAGTAGTTTTTACTACAATTGTAGTGTACACTTTGTAGTCTTCAAACTGGTGAACGTGTGTGTGTCGTAGTCTTCATTTTAAAATGTAGTTTTTCCCTTCGCTAAATGTTATGTTTCAAGCCTGTCCAAAATTTTCCCTGCAGATTTTTCTGAGCTATTTCGCAGTCTGAGAAATATCCTCAAGAATCATTAATATGTTTTACATTTTAAATCGTTAGTGGAATTTGATTGACCAAAATTATTTCAGAAATTTCCAGAATTCATGAAATATATCATAAATAAAATTGCACAATAGTTTCGTGAAGCAATAAAAAAAATATTTAGGAGCCTAGTTATTTTAAAAGCCAATTGGATAAGTACATGCGATTAACTGTCGATGTAATAAGTTAATATATATCAAAATTCCCCGCAGGAAATGGTCATTACTACGCTCAATTTTTGCACCGCGGAAATAGCAAACGGTTGTTGCATTGTGAGTGACAAATTATTTTTGGTCGCCGCTTGCGACAAAAGTAAATATAAATTCAGACACGACCCAAAAGCTATCAGTTTCACAGATTAAGAGCCTTCTGGACAGTGAACAAACCATGCTGACCAAACAAGGAATGTCCATAAACATTAGTTAAATTGCAAAAGAAAAATGCGGTTTTTCAATTCTTGGATACTACTCGTGATCGTGGCATTGTTGCCGTCAACAGTAAGATTTTATTTATATTTATAACATAATAACATTATATAATTAACATATGAAGACCCCATGGCAAGAAGTTGTTAACTCACATTCAAGTCATTTTGAGTTAATTAGACATTTGCATTACGCCTTTGAAAAATATGTTTTATTGCTAATTCAAGATTAACTTTTATTGATTTATGTCACTAAAATATCAAAAAAGTATTTACAAAGTAAAAAAACGCATTTATGCACAAAAAAATAAAAATATACTAATTTTCCCTAAAAAAATGTAGTTAACAACCATTTTTTCGCCTCTGGAACTCATTTTTAATAGAATAACACATTTTTAAAATTCACATCAAACAACCCTTCAAATGCTTTCCGTTTTTACCATCCGTAATCCAAAATTACAAAATACCTGGCATGTTAATTAATAAGACAAAACATGGTATTTACCATTTAAAATTATTGAAAAATAATATATAAGTACATATTATAATAGTCTTCAAATAAAAACAAATATATGACAGTACTGCCAGAGTAAAATTTATATTAACCATAAATATTCCAATCAAATTAAAAGGCGTGTTAATTTTAGAATGATGGCATGAACATGTTATTATTGAAGATAACATGTTCTTCCCATTAGTAACTGATTTGATTTTTATGAAAAGTGTAGTTAACATGTTCATCCCTATGATTTGAACATGTTCTAATTATTTTTAAGTTCTGAACTTACTTCCAATGGAAAGAGTGTACAATACTTAATTTAGACGGCTTATTAACTCATTTTTGACAAAAACGTTAGTTAACAACTTCTTGCCATGGGGTCTTCATATATGACAACAATATATACAGTGTCTCATAGCTAGTAGCAAAAACTTTGGGGGAGCCTGCTTCATTCAATTTTGAATAAAAAATATTCCACGCACTTTGAGTGAAATGTTGATGAAAATGAGATAAGTGACATCAAAGTTTGCTTTTTTTTTCAATATTTCTGACCTATTTTCTGTAAAACTTTGGATTACCATTTCTAAATTTAAAAATGCCCAAATATAAAACAAGCGCACCCCAGAACCATTATTCCTTTGCGGGAATTAAAACTTTCAATTCATTACCTGAAAAATTGAAAAAAATTCAAGACCTCAAATCATTTAAAAATGAACTAAAAAATTTCAATTAAAAAAAAAAACCTTGAAATTCCACTGTATTTTTATTTATTTTGTTTCCATCTTTTATTATTACAATTTTAATATATCCATGAAATGAACTGATATGATTACTCCTCCCATAGGCACGAGCGTCAGCTCTTTTATGGCGAGTAAAATTTTTTATTGTATGAATGTATTATTGAATTCAAGAAATTATGTACTATGATGTGATTATAATAAATAAAATCACCACAACAATTAGGGAACATACCCATACTACGTGACCCACTTTTTGCAGTTTTAAACCTCCCCTCCCCCCTCGGTGACCACGTGTAGTATATTCCAAGACCCCCCTCGCCCTACAGTTTTCACGTAGTAATTCATAAATATGGTTTTGAATCATTTCTTGCTAACAAAAAGTTAAAAAATATATATTTGGCTTATATTTGTCTTTATTAATACGACGCTTGCTGCGTGACGGCAAGATGCATACCTATAATTACAAGTGGAAAAAATATTATCAAGATAAAACTTATGTCAAAATATATTGTAACTTGTAACCAGAACTTAATTTATAGAAACTTAAGTCCTGTTATTTTTATTAACAGTGAGATTTCCCTAGAGAATATTGACCACGTGATAAAAACCTAAGCCCCCCGCCCCCCATTGTGACCAAGCGTGGTATTTTGAAGATCCCCCTCTCCTCCCTAAACGGGTCACGTAGTATGGGTACGTTCTCTTAATACCTTGCAGAAATTTGATAAAATATTTTTTTTGTAAAGTTTTTGTCATTTTATTTGACTTATATTAAAGCGAATTAATTTTTTGTCTTCAATATAAATTACTGTAGTGATAGTCCAACGTTTTGCAGAAAATGTCAATTTTCTATTCAAAATTCAGTGAAGAAGACTTCCCCGAAGTTTCTGCTACTGGCTACGATCATAACTCTAAAAGGATTGTGATATTTTTTGACCAGGTAGTTAATAATGTTTTCAATATTTCTGCATTATTAAATCAAAAATGAAATTTTTTACTTATCATAGTCCAAGACTAGGGGGGTGCTATATATGTGTACATATATACAGGGTGTACCAGAGCTAGCAGCAGAAACTTGGCCGGTAGATTCCTGACAATGTTATGAGTCTAAAATGTTCAAGCACAAATTTACGACGGACGGACAGATGGAAGACAAAGTCTATCACACAAAAATATTTGATCACAATTTACACCCAAAATTAATTTTTAAGTCGTTAATTAATCTCACTCGATGAGCTTGCTTGCTTGCTCACAAATGCTTTCTGTTATTTAAAAAAAATATATATATTTGAAATAATAATGTTTACTTTATTATTTTCAATGCTCTCTTAGGTCAGGTTTATAAACGAAAGACCAAATATCCGTTAGTAAATCGACAATTAACGAACGGATTGCCGTTCGTTAGTAAATATTACCGACGCTCATCTTATAAAACTTTTTTGACCGTCCGTGGATATCGCAATATCGTACTGCTCTTGTCTATGATTTTAGAGCTGTCAGAGGGAATTATATCTCTTTTCTATGGAAATGAAACATAACTTCCATAAACATAATCTAAAATTTCTCGCTCGCACCGGACTTTTGGGATATTTCCCACAAAACTAAACTGGCAGTAGGCTTGATCCAAGAGCATAGAATCTCAAGGCAACAAGCAATCGTGTGGTTTGTGATAATGTCAGATTCCTACGTGTGCGCCTTTTTAAATTTTGCCCAATATCTTCTAGAAGCTCTTAAGCAGACTTTTTCGACAAGCAAAAACGGTAATTAAAAAAATAAGATTATTAAGATAAAATCTGCGTCATCTAAAATATTAAAATAATCCACTCGTATATTGAACACTCTTTGTCATCGAGTTTTTTCTTTATCCGACGAACTTGAATACAATAATTGTGAGGGAACACCTCGTGTCGTTGCAATACAAGCATGAAGTCGGAGCAGCTTTAAATTCTCGTAGCTCTAATCTTTCTTACTCTAATAGCCCTAATCTTCTCATTCATTCAAATATACACAAAAAAATTAAACTCCCGAGTAGACACAATTATTCTAATTTGGAATATCGATGAATAATACTCGCTGGAATTACAACAACACGATGAGCCGCTGATCAGGCCCGGGCGTCCGAGTATGACACATCAATCGCGGTTCCGGTTACACGCAAAGGTTGTTATCAATTATCATTATGTCCCATGATTTTTCACGAGTTTAAGGCTAGTTTACCTTAAATTTTTTAATTTTGCTAAGCAACCCGCTAAACGCAAACATTTTTTTTTATTTGACAGATTTGCCTCACTCAAAGGATCATTCTTAATACAATCAGTAGAAAGCAGAGGTCCCCCCAAGGACGACATGGTGGCGGTGGAGATTGGGGCGGCGGAGGTGGTGATTGGGGCGGTGGGGGCGGTGATCGGGGCGGTGGGGGTGGTTGGGGCGGGGGCGGTGGCGGTGGTTGGGGCGGCGGGGGTGGGCACGGTTGGGGAGGACAAGATCAGGACGGCAGAGGGGGGAACGGTGGCTGGGGTGGAAACAATCCACTCGACTATAACTATGGGCAAGGGGGCCTCCCATCCCTCTTCCAGTATTTATCCTATTACCCTTGGATACAAGCTGCAACTAGCGCTCCAACTTACCCCACATACCAAACATACCCCACGTACCAAACATACCCCACATACCAAACATACCCGACGTACCAAACATACCCAACGTACCAAACATACCCTACACCCCAAACATACTCTACCACAGCTGCAACGACATCTCGTACTAGAACTACAAGAAGCAGTAGGACAAGTAAGTTAAAGTTTATTAATAAGGTTTTTTTTTTGAGGCATAAAATTTATATAATTTTAAAATGGAACAAAACACATAAATATCGCGGTAATGGCCATAGCATTCGCTGCGTTGGAAAGATAATTTAATGTCATTAGTCTTTAAATATAGGGTATTTTTTTAGGGACACTTTTTACGAAATCGCAACACTTTTTTCAGCAACAGATTTGTGCTCAGTTTGGTTTTCCCCATGGCTATTTCACCATGGATAGATTTAAGCCAGAATAGAGCTTGTAAATTTATTTTGTTAATCGTGATATTGTAATCATATTTAACCGCTAGCGGCATAAAATTATCTTTCCAATAAAGCCAATACCATGGACTATTACCAACATTTTTATGTTTTTATTTTATTTCATTTATCCGGGTTCATACACTTCATCATCATCACTCTTGGCACTACAACCCTGGTGGGTCTTGGCCTCCTCAAGAGTATTCCTCCACTCATCTCGGTTCATACACTAGCGGCAACTAAATACAGGATGTAACAAAGCCAGTCCATAACACTTAAGGTATTACGGAAAGACAACTGTGCAGCGACAACAGCGCGAAGGACAATTCTTCGCTGACAGTGACACACGATAAAAAAATAAATGAGGACGTAAGTTTCATTTTAGAGTACGTCATAAAATTGAAAGGTAAAGAATAATTAAACGTGACGCTTTATGAATAAACAAAACTATTATTTCATCTTTAATATTCGAATCGTGTTCCAATGGTGAAGATAAACTTTTTCATGATTTTTTGACAAAGTTTACACCATCGTTAGTGGACTGTAAGTTAGGTTAAAAAAACTTTTTTTTTCAGCTGTTGTCGACGGGCAATTGTCTGCGCGCTGTTGTCGGGTTCTACTGCGCGCTTTATCCTTGCGTGTGGTTATTGGCATACGGTTTTCTTGTACGCAATTGTCGAGGTGCCATTTCTGCCTTAATTACGGCAGGAAATGTTGAAACATCAATGTGCAAATATATCAATAGTTACAGAGATAAGCAACTTCATGGTTAACATTATTTATGTAAAATATTCATTATTTTTTCAATATTTCTGGTTTATCTTCTACAAAAAATTGTACAATCTTTGAAATAATTTAAATGGAATAGGTATCATAAATTCATTTGTTTTAATACAAATCAAATAAAATTATTAAAACCTTGGAAAAATTTTAATCGGTATTTTTAAGAAAAGTCAGAAATATTGAAAAAAAAAGCAAACTTTGAAGTTTGTCCGAGATATTTAAGCTTTTTACATTTTTATGGTTTTAATTACTTATTTTTCTTTAATCATCCGAACCCTAACATCTTCTAGATTGTGTCTTCTGGGGGTATTATACCATGTTTTTACGACCTTTCGGCCGACGTTTCAGATCCCATTGCAGGGTCCATCATCGTCAACACCATCACTGTCATTACATCAGCCCTGACGATGGACCCTGCAATGGGATCCGAAACATCGACCAGAAAGGTCGTAAAAACATGGAATAACACCCCAGAAGATTCTGAGTGGCCGTGAAAACCTAAGAATATTTATAACATCTTCATTAGTAATTCTGTTTTGATGAGTATTCTTAGTAACCTCGTAACCCAGCTTATTTTGATGAGTATTCTTTTATGTATCCACATCTCAAGTGTTGCAAGTCGCCTTATCAATTTTTCAGTAAACATCAATGCTTTTCCATTCCATAAAATAATGTTGAGAACACGTCGCATCTGACCATTCGCATTTGTAATTGAAGGTTGATATTATTATGACTGCACAACATCTTTTTCATGCGGATAAAGATTGCACGAGCTTGCTCGAAGCGGCATTCTATAGAAGAATCGCATCTTTCATTTGAACTGCGGCCCAAGTATACTATACTATGTATCTGCTCTAATTTCGTTCTAGCATTATAAAAATTGATTACATTTTTTGGGCGGAAATTATCCAGGATTTTCAGATCTGGAGCAATTTTTTCCCTGCGACTTTGAATAATCCAGAGTCAAGTGTAAACGACTTAATGTAAAACAAACAAAAATTTACAAAACACATCATACTGGAGATTAAGTTATATATTCTCTAAATGTACCTTTTTCTTTTTATTTTCAGATGAACAGAGACAGAGGTCATCCGAAGTCCGATTTGGCGATTAGAATAAAACAATTTTAATATTTCCAAAAAGAAGCATTATAAAATACAATTATTATGAAAATAAGTATGTTGACAATGTGTAGACATTATATTATCAGATAAATAAAGTGCAATGAAGTATACAGACATAGACAAGACTTGTCTTTTAAATGTCATCAAATATTGCCTATTTATTTGTGATCGAGAATGTCTATTTCGGTTTTGACCGCAGAGTATAAAATTGTACAGAGAATGAACTAAAACCCTTTCTTAAGGCGAGTATATTAATTTTTTTTTTTTTAGCGAAATTTAAAATAAATTAAATTTTAATAAATATTATTATTAAGTTCTACGGGTTAATTGAGGTTTGTTCCTATATTGTTATTGGTTATAAAGGCTATTTTTAAATCACACTTTTTAATTTCATTAGCTATTTTTACTGAAGTTGGGCCGAAAAATTCTATGCATGCGTATTTATTATTATTATATTTCTGATTAGGGTATATAAGATTAATTTTATTTTTGTATTTTTTGTTTTTAATCATTTTCTCTATGTCACTTATTCTATAGCCGTTATTAATTGCAATTTTTTTGATAATTTCTATTTCGTCTGTATATCCTTTTTACTTAGGGGAATACTGACTAATAATTAATAATAATATTTATTAAAATTTAATTTATTTCAAATTTTGCTAAAAATAAGTATGGAGATCTACAAATTAAACACAAAAACCATAAATAAACGAGTATATTAAGTATATTTAAGACACATTTATTCCGCAGTAACATTCATTCAGTAATTCTTGCCTAATTGAATTCCTTAGTGAACAAAAAGTATTCTTTAGACATTGTTTTTTTAATTTTTTTTAAATTACGTTCCAAACCGAGGCTCTTCAAGTAAAAACGTATTTTTGTATTAAATCACGACTTATTTACTAAGGCACTATACTTTTTGAGAGCATTTAGTTTGACCTTTTCATAATTGTATCAAAATTCACAAGTAATCTTTTTCACATGGAACCAGACCGTCTATATAACCTGGTGGTGGGTGGTTTTGACCATGATATAGCACCGTTTTCATCACAGGGAGCTTCACAAAAAAATTATTTATAATTATACACTGGACGACTTACTACATATACGCAAAAAAAAAATGGTTAAAACTATAGTTCAGAGGGCCAGGAAAGATTAGGTATATTCGCAGAGTGGAAAGTAGGAGTGAAAAATATTAGGTACTGCTGTAACGATCTGAATCTATAGGTTTTTATATTACTATCTAAATAAGTGTCCTTAGTTTTTTTTTGAACTGTGGCAAAGTTATATATATTGTGATATACCGGACCAGCCTAGCCAGTCAAGATTGTTTTTGTCTTTTCGCCAGAATCTCTTTAGCTGTTTTTAGTGACTCGATACAATATACAACAATATTTGATGGCAAGGTATTGTGGCAATTGCATTGTTCCTCTCAAAGCCCGCGTTCAGAAATGCCGCCCCATACTCGGCGCTGTCACATCCACGCATCTTCTTTCTCTTTTGCGCACACAGACATGCGTCACATCTAGATACATTATATATGTCATCCAGATTCAAATTCATATATTCGGAATGAAAGAAGTGGACAAACTCTTCCAAGGAAAAAATATTTCATCTATCATATACACCATATTGTCACGGGACGTGGCTGTGCCAATGAAAACATTAAAACAATTTAAACTTTTATTTATTATGCAAAAAGTTACTAAACACTAATTAAATCAGAACATTTCTTAAATTTATAGTTACGAAATGTTTCTAGAATACACTTATTCTTGTTTTTCACTGTTTCTCTTCTTCTTTTTGTGTCTTGTCAGGTTCCCCCCGATATTGGCGATCGGTTGTGGGAAAATCTCTCTAAACATACCAAAATTTGTCTCATTCCGGTCCACTCTCTGATGTTGCACAGCCAGGTCATTTGTCTTCTATCGACTCCCCATCTTATTTCTATCTTGCCCTCGAGTATTAGTTGGAGTGGGCGGTATTTATCCCCATGTAGCAGGTGACCCAAACAAGAAACCTTCTTCACTTTAACATTCAACAGCAGCTCTCAGCTCTCTCCGGGTTGCTGGCCATATCGGTCCACAGTGTACGAAGCGTTCTCCGGTGTATTCACATTTCCAATGCTTCCACCCGATTCATAACATTAACTTTCAGAGTATTTTATCGTTCTCTGCCGAAGGTTTAGGTTTTCATTGCAGAAGTAGCCCTCATTTAATAAATACAGACCATACTATTTATATTCTGCATCTCACTTATCTTATCACTTATTATCACAGTATCTGGGTCGAGTGTTTGTGTTATGATACTGTCGAGGTATTTAAACTGGTCAACGATTTCAACATTTATTATTATAGTCAAGTCACCCAAAATACATCCATTTCTCCAGCCACATCAATCTTATTTAGGAGCTCTTCAAGATCGGCTAAACTTGCAGCCAATATGACTATCGTCAGCATATCTGGTGTTATTTACAACAGCTCCATTAATCTTCACTAAAACTATATCTTAATTTGCACTATTTACCTCCAATCTATCTATCTAACCACTCATCTGAAGAACACTTTTTATCAAGCTGATTCCATTGCTTCGAACACTTTCTATAAAATTCCGTTCAACATTTGCATACAGAAAAACTTCTCGCCCGTGACAGATATTCCCTTTATTTATCACTCGATTAATTACGCTGGCCACATCGCTTTGTAATTTGTCACTACTAACGTCGCATTTGTGAAACGTCAGCAGAACTGAAATGCGCATCGTGGTGCTCTTTGTATTTATACCTGACCCGTGTTCGTCTAGATACTTCCAATATTCCAGAATCTCCTAGCAACTTCCAATTTTAGTGTAAATGGTGTATAAAATCATTGATTACATGCAACTCTTTCTGATTCTAACATCTCGTAACAATATATTATACACCATCAGGGTCATGCTCCCTCGGAAGCTAAACTGTTTATCTTATACTTCCGTCACAATAATATTTCAGCGTGTGCAAACAGCAATGTGAAATTTTGTATCATCATTAGACATAATGTGCAGGATTATATGTGCCAATTTTAGATACAAAATCAGAGATTCCATATCTTTGAATAATATCACAGAAAAAAAAACTTTTTTAGTGGAGATATTTGATTAAAAGCATAAAATCTTAGTTTTTTCTCATATTTTGTGTTTATTTTCATCTCAAAATTGCATACTTATTTATATTTACTTCCTTTCTTTTAACTCGTGGCGTCTGTCAATTTTTAACCATTTTCCTGTGATCCAATCACAATGTTTGGATGAATATTAAAATAAATCACTTAGAGATATTTATGTACGTACTACAAAATAATTACTAATTTAATAATCCATCAATCTATTCGTACAATTGAATGCCTGTTCTCTGTACAATCTGATCAATGATCTAAACCAAATTTTGCACAGTTACTTTCACTCTCTAGGACCCTGTGCTAAACATGCGTACAAACCCTACCAGTTCCAGCCGTCCCATCTCTTTCTGATGTAAATATGCTTTATATTAAAGGCTATCCATCACAAAAAGTACTAAGAAGAACTCTAGGACCCTGAATAAAATGCAGGATATCTCACCCTTCCCCTACTCGAATCAAAGTCTATAGCTATAGCTGGAAATAACTGTCAGTGACTCAGTCTCCACCAAATGCTATTTTTATCGCATTCAAGTAAAGTTCTTAACTGTTGATAAACCAATTGAAGACCCCATGGCAAGAAGTTGTTAACTAACATTTTTGTCAAAAATAAATAAATAAGCCGAGTAATAATAATAAATAAGTTCAGAACTTAAAAATAATTAGAACATGTTCAAATCATAGGGATGAACATGTTAACTAAAGTTTTTCATAAAAACCAAATCAGTTACTAATGGGAAGAACATGTTATCTTCAATAATAACATGTTCATGCCATCATTCTGAAATTAACACGCCTTTTAATTTGATTGGAATATTTATGGTTAATAAATTTTACTCTGGCAGTACTGTCATATATTTGTTTTTACTTATATTTTATTTTCCAATAATTTTAAATGGTACATACCATGTTTCGTATTATTAATTAACATGCCAGGTATTTTGTAATTTTGGATAATGGATGGTAAAAATGGATAGCATTTGAAGATAGCATGATAGCATGTTTGATGTTTGTGTTTTACCAATTTTAAAAAGGTGTTATATTCTATTAAAAATGAGTTCCAGAGGCGAAAAAATGATTGTTGAACTACATTTTTTAGGGAAAATTAGTATATTTTTATTTTTCTGTGCATAATTGCTTTGTAAATACTTTTTTGATATTTTAGTGACATAAATCAATAAAAATTAATCTTGAATTAGCAATAAAACATATTTTTCAAAGGCGAAATGCAAATGTCTAATTATCTCAAAATGACTTGAATGTTAGGTAACAACTTCTTGCCATGAGGTCTTCAATTATCAGAGGTATGTTAATAAAAAAAATAGTTTGTCAATATGTTACGCATGCAATGAATATAGATGGTGTAAAAAAAGTACTGTAACAGGCTTTTTGCACTCCAATATATTCTTTAAAATATTTGTCAGATGACAGACGTTATTGTGGGGTCCGACATCAGGGCAAACCCTTTTGTATTCTGCAGTGCATGTGAGCCTGCATATCGAGGGTAGAAAGCCAAAAGGTAATTAGTGATTATTTCGAACTTTACACGAGAGCAAAATAATGTTTTGTCAATTTGATTTCTTTTAGTATTAAACGATTTCCTATGTGTCCTATTCAGATTTCCTATCCGATATGTGTTTCGGATAAACAAATATGGAAATCGTTTAATAATAAAGGAAATATTGACAGAACTTTCTTTTGCTCTCCTTTAAAGTTCGAAATAATCACTAACGCCCTTTTGGCTTTCTACCCTCTATATACAGGGTGTAACAGAGCTAGTCCACAATACTTCACGTTTTTTTGTTTTTTAATTTTTTACAAATACATTTTTTTTTTTACAAAGTTACATTGCCAGTTACATTATCATGGATTTTTCTCTTCTACATGAGTAACATAGACTCGTGGTAGGAGAGGAGTATCATTACATTTTACATTTACAGAGAATCATATGATAAAATGTACATATTCATCAATATATGTATATGTATAGACAATTTAATTATAATTAGTAAGTAATAGGTACATATATAATAAAATTATAGTTCTTGTTGCTTGCTTACTTAAGTTACTGTAATGATAGTTCAACTTTTTACCAAAAATGAGTCAGAAATATGGAAAAAAATGCATACCTTGATATTGCATATCTCCATGACTATTGATCTCATTCTCAAAACTCAAGGTCATGGTTGCTTGAGCATTTTGGACTCATAATTAAAGCAGAAATCTACCTGTAAAGTTTTGTGGACTAGCTCTGTTACACCTATCATTAATAAGCATATGGAGTGAATTTAAAACTGGTCTTAATATAATGAGAAGGGTTAAAAACGGATTGCATTGGTGTAAGAGAGATGCATGACATAAATATTTATTGCACCAGAAATAGAAGACGTCCACGGAAGACTTGGTATACCTCTTTCCATTTAAAAGAGACAATTGAATTAGTATGTGTAAGCCGTGTGTACGAGGCACATGGTTTCTTTGTGTTGGTGTTTATACCCATAAACAATGTGCGTCGTATGCACGACTTACACATACTGATTCGATTACCTTTCGTAAATGGTAAGAGGTCTACCAGATTAACTAGACTAGCTTACATGAGGAGATGCATGAATATTAATTAATAAGTTATCATCCTGCCAAATTTTTATTCCGGTAAATATTTTGTAAATGGTTTTTAAATACGAGATAAAAATAGTTTCAAAAAACTTCAACAAGCCTGGGCTTATTTTGGAGGTCAATACGACAAGTTTTTATGTGTGATTAAAAAAATGTGTTATAATTGTTTAATGACAAAATTCCCCGCAGGAAATGGATTGTACTCGGTTCGGTTACTGCGGATGTGAAATATAATAATAAAAATGGCAAATAGTTACAAATTATTTTCGGCCGGCGTTCGTGAAAACAAATATAAACTCGAACACGACCAAAAGGCGTTCAGTTCGATATATCAATGGCGTGATGGAAAGTGAAATAACCAAATAATATAATAATAAGGGAAAGTTAATTAATAAGGACATATTAATTAAATTGTAAACGAAAATGAAGTTTTACAGTTTTTGGATATTCCTCGTGATTTCTACTTTTTTGCCGTCAATAGTAAGATTTTGTATAATGTCTAATAACAATATGTACATATAATAATTAAGCACAGAGAAATTTATGAACAAATGTGAAGATTATATTGATGTGAACGCTGGTTCTTAGTGTTTCCTCGCGAGATGTGTGTGGTTAAATTGCCAGAATTATATTGCAAAATATAGTGTTTCGTATGTTATTATAACCGTATACTGAGATTGTAATGGGCCACGTATATGGATAAAACTCGTCTCGAAACAGTAAATGAAAGATGTAAAATTATATACGTGCACAGCGTACAATCAACCAATAGTGAACACTAACATACTACCTGAATATAAGCAATGCATACCCTAAATTGAGAAAGGATTGTTCCAGATGTTATTAACATTGTTTGACAGGCGCTGCATTGGCGCTAGATGTAGTCATTGTGACACATCTTAAAAGATGAAGGGCCGGTTGTGTCAGCTTGGATTATAGTTGGTTTAAACTTGTGAATATTGCAAGTGATTTTTAAAATGTGTCATCAAAATCGTTTTTATACAATATTTTGACATTTTGACAAGAATTGTTCGAGATCTAAGTAAATTACTTTTTCTTTTAAGGATATATTTTTCTCTTATGTTTATGTTAATTTATATAGTGCCATTTTTGCGTAAGAGACACTTCAAGGTAATATGACACAACCAGCCCTTAATTTCCCTTTGCAGAAACTTTACAGTTATTGTATAATGTGCGTAGTGTTGGTATGGGAACAATCGTAAGTGTAAAGCCATGTATTCACTAGGGGACAAATAGCGCAGCATTTCGCGCGGCATGTCGCATGAACATCTACGTTCATGTTTCGGGGACAATGACGCGGTCATTTGACGTGTACACACCGGGAACCGGGACTCACATATCTTATCGTGGAAATGTCACCCGGTGAGATTATGATGCGGTATCTATTTACACTTCGTCACTTAGCGAAAACGGGGTTCTGCACAATTCGAAATGTTTTTTGGGTCGCAATTTCAAATTAACAAGGTTTTATTGTAGTAAATTGAATATTATTAAAAACAAGGTCCTTTTTGCAAATAATTATTGTTTTCCACACATCGCGGAAATGTCGCCTTATGAGGTTATGATGACAGCTGCGTATCCATTTATGTTAACGAGTTTATTGAAACGTAAGAGGAGAAAAAGGTGGTGGATGCGAAATTATTTACTGCAAAGAGAAAGAAGGACGAATATTCTATGCGATCTTCGATCGATACAGCTCGATAAGTTCAAGAACAATTTCATTTCCCCACATTGTCATCTTGACAGATACAGCACATGCCATACCATAATAACGCATAAACATACCACGTGGTACTGATGCTCCGCGTAATGTTGCAGTGAGCTCGCTCGGGTACCGTGTGCATGGCAACGTTGCCACGGCACGTAGAAATGCCGCGCTATGTTGTGCGCGACGTCGCGGAGCAGTCCACGACGTTGCAACGTCACGTAGACTCTATGCCGCGCGTGCTGTTGAGGGACAATTTGTCCCCTAGTGAATACATGGCTTAAGTGATCATTAAGTGAGGGAACGACTGTATAATCATTTAGAGTCATTCATTTTGTAAGTCATATTTCATTCACAATGAGATGGTGTATTATTATTATTTTTTTTTAGTAATTATTATTTATTTTTTTTATTAATTTATTTTAAATTTATACGCCTGATACGCCGCCATTTCCCAATATAAAATAAATACGTCCCCATTTCCCCCAGATATGCGTGAAGCAGACACACGTTCGTAGTTTGACCGGCAGGAAGGTGAGGTCCCCCCACCGGGGGGGAGGGGGCAGGGATCATGGCAGAAATGAAGGTCGGGGTGATGATTCAAACGAGTACAACTATGGACGAGGGTTCCCATCAAACAATCCTTACTCCTATTACCCTTGGGTCATAGTCAACTATCCCACGGCTGTTCCGAATTATCCCACATATTACCCAACATACCCCACATATTACCCAACGAATCCCACTTACCCCACGTATCCTACGAACCCGACATACCCTACATATTCTACCAGGACCACGACCACGACACCTCGTACATCCACAAGTAAGTTAACATTTTCTGAAATGTTTTTTTTTTAAATAGAGATGCAAACACGGAATACGTGTCACATCAATATTCTTACTACTTTCAAACTAAGCTAAACCCTTGTGCTACGAAAATAGAACTAACTTGCTGGTCTGGAGTGAGGTTCGAACCCGCGACCTTTGGATCACGAGGTGAGAGTCCTAACCACAAGACCAACTAGCTACTCTATTGTCACTCTACTAGAATTAATCCTTTTGTCTATTGTATTCCTTTTACATGATTTCACTTGCCACCAGGTAATTACGGAATTAAGCTCGTTAAACAAGTATTATATGTACACCCATTATGTATTACTATACGAAAATATTATTCAAAACAATTGACAATACCAATTATGTTAGACCAGCAAATTTTTCACGCAATAAAATAATATGTTCACCAAACACGCAATCATTTTCAGATCCACCATTCATAACTATACCGGCTGAATGGATTCGATTTGGAGAGTAGACCACATTTCTGGCGCAATGGATGTGTGGCGCAATGGATGTGTGGCACAATGGATATGGGGCACAAAAGATCGATGTGGCTAAAAATAAAATATTCAACATTTGTCCCCTCTCTGTTATCTTCTTACGAATAAATAACAATCTACATGTGTTTGTGTCTCTTCAGCGGGTCCCGAAACCACAAAACGTGGGTATAATAGTATCATTTGTTTATGTTGCATGTATGTATAAAAAATAATTGATTTTTAACAAATAAAGAATATTTTTGTAAATAAATACTATTTGTCAAACTTGTCAATAAATAGAATCACTGCAGTAAATTCATTTCTCAAGGATTTTATTATTTATAGAAACATTTTTAGTATAACTTTTCAGTATGACGAAAGTAGACTGAATGCGGTCGATACGGATCTTGAATTTTGGAACGTAGTTGATAGAATTAAGAATGGGTCACTGAGATGGTTTAGTCATGTGGAAAGAATGAATGAGAACAAGGTGGTAATAAAATATATAAGACGCGAGAACTGAAGGCATATAGAGGGCGTCCATGAAAGACGTTATCAGATAAACCGGAAATAGGAGACCGGCCCTGTTAAAGACTCTGCCAACAGAGAGTACATAAGAAAACGTATAAAAGTGGAAAAGGTAAGAATGGTATGCCAGGACAGAAGAATGTGGCATTCTGTACTCTGTCTACTCCTGCAGAGAAACGGCATAATGGTAAGATAGTTTTAATTATGTTTCGGGTTGATAAAATTTCTGCTCCGAGGACCAATATCACAATAACCGATAAATATATACATGTACATAAATAATTTTAATTCCTGGAGGGCTTATTACTTGAGGTAAGCATTTGTTTTAAATGATAATAAAAATTAAACTTCTCTTTAAAGGTCTTCACTCTAAACCACTTCACTCAGTGCAATGTAATTTCTATAACATTTGGATATCACAGATTTTCAGGAAAACTTAAATATGCTAAAATAGATGCTAATACATATGTTTCCAATAAACACTCATGGTTTGGTATGACATGCAAAATTAAGTGTGTTAACTTGCTCCTGGCATTTAAAACGTTAATAATTTTCAAAAGTCTATTTTTGATATTCACATTTCATGTCATCAATTGTAGATGTGTGAAAAAATAAAGGGGACAAAAGAAGTTTCAAATAACGAGACAATTCCAAATGGTGTGTCACAGATTTTCATCCTATTGTTATAATGATTAAGACATTTTGTCTGGGACAGGAGTCATTCAACTGTAAGATCAAAGACAAAGAGAATGACAAGCGCTATTAGATGCCAAAAAAATTATGCAACACGTGTTACTTATCTTGTTCCCGATGGATTCTATATATGTTTATGTTCTTATCTTGATAGGCACAAGTGAAGCATAAATTAAAAGATAAAAAGCATTATTATCTTTCCCTTAAGTGCAAAACAACCTGACAAGGCACATTTATTACACAAAATTGTCATGCATTACATGCACACTTAAATAACACAAACATCTAGCATGTTAACGATAAGTTAGAGAATATACAAGGTACTCGTAGCTAGTAGTAGAAACTTTGGGGGAGTTTTCTTTATTCAATTTTGAACTCTACACTTTGGGGGAAATTTCATTCTAAATATTTCGGTGTAAAACCTGGGGAAATGAAAAATTCTTCCGCGTAAATTGCACAAAATATTTTTATGTTAATAATGGAAAAATGTGAAAACAAGGAACGTAAAACTTAAGTTTTAATGCATTTATTAAGCTTATACAAAAATTGCAACATCTGTATTCATAAAGTACCCGATATTAACATATTTTTTCTTCTCACTTGTGAAAAAAATCGAAATATGTTTTTCAATTTTGTCAAATTTCAAAAAATTTAAAATTACATATATGAACTAAAACATATTGATTTGTGGTGCAAGGGACTAAAAATTATTTCGAATTACGAATTACCGGGGTTTTCGAATTATCGGGGTTAATTTACTATGAAATTAACATTTTGGGACTTGTGGATTTTAAAAATTTCGATATATAGCAAATTTCGAATTATCGGGGTTCGAATTAACGGGGTTTTACTATATAATATTACTGCTATTTGAGAATAATTAAAGATTTTAGTTACGCTAAGTATTAAGCCTAACTGTGAAGCCTAACTAAAAGAAAGAATGAAGTCTAAATGAACTTTTTATTACATACATTATTTATGTCAATATGAACATATTTATTGTTTCAAAATGACGACAAACTCAACTCGACAAACAATAGTGTGAAAATAAATGTACATATATTAATTAATAATGTACAGAATCATACAATATGTACATATACATAAAGCTGGTGTCATTCATGAATACAAATTATATAATAATATGCGAATCTTTAATATTCCAATTATTCATTTATATATCATCGTCGAGTGTGTTCAAAGTGTTACATAAAAAGTAGTAAAACATTGTACCTAATCAGTATTCAAATCATTAATAAAAAATCAACACTTTTTAATGTATGTAGGTACTTCAAACCATAGAGATTATGGAAAAAATATGTACTAATTGCAAAAAAGAGTGAGTTTCACTACTGTGTATTGTACTCAACGGTACAGACTTGATAATATGACAATTTCTTGCACAGATGGATGCCAAATTAGCGAAGCGAAGCATGGAAAAAGCTCATCATCTGCAAGTATGCAAACTGAAGATGTTGAAGAAGTTAACAATGTTATTAGCGACCTGGTCGAAATAAACAAATAATGATTGTATTATTTGTATTTATCTACTTATATTTGATTAATTACACCTACATGTTTCGGAAAAACCTTCCCATTGTAAGGGTGTTTTATAAATGTCAAAATATCAAAATGAATAATATCTTTTGTTTTTTGTTTTTCTAAATTATTTTTAAATATTATTGCTGAAGTTCTTGATTACTCACAATTATTGGAAAAAAAATTATAATTGGGCTAGTAATTCAATTTAATTGATTATTAATAATATTTTGTTTACTATTACATGATTTAGTAATTTTTAATGATTCTAAATTATTCAATTTCAGACCAAAATTATTTATGTGTAAAATTTTTATCAAAACCGTGATCATTTTCTAATAAATGATTTGCAAATTCATTCATTAATTAATCAAATGATATAAGTAGATTTATACAAATACAGTAAAACCTCGATATAACGGACCTCTATTTAATGGACTTCGGATATAACGGACAAAAAATCCGGTCAAATGTAAAAAAAATTAAAATGTCCCGTTAATATTATACATGCTTAAATTCAAGTGTTGTGTAAGTGTAAACAATTTTTAGCGGCTGTGATAATCACGTCATACGTCTAGCACTAGAATTTGAGACATAATGCAGTCCTGCTCGTAGACTCCACCTAGTCAGAGCGATAGGATATTAGGAGATTCCCTGATATAATAATGTGTAGGTTTCTATGGATGTTTGCCATGCTGGCCGGGGATTCACGCAACTCTACAGCAGTTTGACTTGTTTACTCAAAGTGAATGAACGCATTTAGTGTACTCCAGTAAATAAATTAAAATTTTAGCAACCCTACCCTTTAAATATGGACAAACGGAAAAGAATCAATCTAATGATCAATCACAAACTAGAAATTATACAAAAGTTGGAGTCTGAAATGTCTGCGTCTCGTACATGTAAACAATATGGCAAAAAACAGCAAACTTCAAAAGTGCAAACAAAACTTGATTCCTTTTTCAAAGCAGGATTACCGAAAGCAAGCGCGTCAAAATCAAACAGCAACGTCACTTCACGACGAATATCCGAAGACAATTAAATTGAATTTTGTTTATGTTTTATATTTTTTATGTATATCTAAATACAGTGTACATATTTTCAAAAAAAAGTTTTTTGATTTATTTTAAACCTATTTTTATATAACAGACTTTCGGCTTTAACGGACACCCCATCCCCCCAATTAGTCCATTATATCGAGGTTTTACTGTAATACAATCAATTTTTTTAAAAATGTCAATCTACAATGTTGCTGAATCAATTGAAAAAATAAAAATATATTTATTCAACTTGTATGAAAGCGAATAAATTTTTAATATTCCGTAAGTTTCTGTAGTGATAATCTACCATTTTACAGAATATAAGTCAGATATATTGTAACTGTCCACATATAAATAATTATTTAATTTAATTAATTTAGTATTACAAAAATATGCTATGCTCCAATTAAACTCCAACAAGGAATAACGAAAACACATTTAACTACAAACATTTGAAATATACATAAAATGTTGGATATAAAAGCAAAGGCAATAATATCTAAAATAATTTAATGCAGTAATCGAGGATTACAATTTATAATGTACCGAATTCAAGATTTTATGGAAAACATAGCTTATAAACTTATAGGAAACATGATTTTGGAAGGGATAGATAAATAAAATCTAGAATTCAGTACATTTTAAATTAGTAATTCTCGGTGACTGCATTCAAAACATTTTTTAATTTTTTGGGTATTGCTGCCACTGCTTTTATACCCCACATACACCTCGCGCAACATAAATAGCCGCACCGCCTAATTTGGTACAAACAAAGCGGTCCGCTTCCAGGAAGGCAATTCGCTTATTAGCTACCTGGAGAGCCCAATATTATTTTACTTTAAAGTCCATTTTTGTAGTGAGCGGTCGTTTTATCAGTGTGCTATTAGTTTTACCGAATCGCAATGTCTACGAGAGTTCAACTAAATAAACAAAAAAATCAATGATAGTTGCGCTATCAAAACAAAACATTTCTAATTGTGCTATAGCAAGGCAAATTCAGTGTAACGAGTCATCGTTAAGACGATTTCTCCACAAATACCAAGAAAGTGGGACTTTAAATGGGAAAGTGGGAACTGGCTTAATGCACAATACTTCGAATCGAGATGATCGCATTTTGAAACGGCTTTCTTTGAAAAATCATTTCGCTTCTGCTTCAGACCTAAGAGTGGAACTCCAAGACACCACCGGTACTAGTGTTAGTGTCAGAACTATCCAAAATAGGCTCAATGATATGGGTTTACGAACAAGAAGACCCGCAAGAAAATCTCTATTAACCAAAGAAATGAAGAAAAAAACGACTGCAAAATACGATTGCAATGTGACATTGTAAATGTTTAAAACAAGCCACTGCTTACCTAAGACGATTGTCACAGTGATGAGCGTTGTGAATACAAATATCCGCTGTAGTTTTCCGGGCGGTTTTTGTTTTCTGGCAATTTTTTTCGCACCATTGGTGATGCCTTCTACATCCTTTAACTGGAACGAAAGAAAAAATTAATAACTTTTAACAATATTTTAATACATATGTTCCCAGAACCCACAATGGGATAATTTCAGATTTTTTTTTTAATAAAAAAATATTAAGTTTTATTTAGAAAATATGTTTATGAAAAGATTTTTTTTTAATATGCATATTAACATTAAAAGATTTTGAAAATCACGATTTTAAACTCCCGCCAAAACGCTTATTTTCGCAAGTGTCGTAATTTGGTAGTTTTCATGTCAATCTGGCTTTTACCACGTGACACAAAATGAGGTTAGAAAAATACTCCTCCAATAATATTGACATAATAAACAATGATTATTATTAACATTTTTAAATATCAGTATAGGTAACTATATAGAAAAAGGTAATATATTCAATATTTTATGCAAAAAAAATATCAAATTAAAATATCGTTTTCCAATCTCAAATAAATAAATAAGGTCACATATGTTTGTCTTTAATTACCGTCAAACAACGTCATGACCAATCACATCGTGTTTTAATGGTAGCAAATTTTTTAAGATTTTTATTATAAAAATTATGAATGGAAACATTATCCCACACCATCCATCCTGAGTTACGAAATATAATTTATTTTTCTAAATCTATTTTATATATTTTCATAGATATCTGTAAAATGTAAAATTACTATTATGGATATTTTCCACGCAGGGATAATTATTAATTAAGATAAATTGTAGGAGTAGGAGACCACAGAGACGAAGATATTTATATGGAAAACGTGTAAGGAAGTCTTTATAGGGTGGCGGTACGTGTAAAACTTCAAATGAAAAGGCTGATTTGTCAAACTTACAAACGATTTTTAAATTGGAATTACTCGTTTAATATAAGAGTGCGACATTATTTTATGGACACTTTTGGAATCAGGACATTCAATTATACCGGAAAATTTGTTAATATTTCATACAGCTCCCAAATTCTGCATTCCACCAAAGAAATATTTTTTTAAATGTATTATGATATTCTTCCAATTGTTTAACATGTACACTGAAATACGTCTAAAAATTATTATTAATAAAATTTGCAACCACGGAGAAAATATTATACATTTAATATTAATAATATAAAAAGCTTTCCCATTAGTTAATAATAAAATTACAAAAATACCTATCACTTGAATAAAAATTAACCAAACCTATATATATGTAACTTCTTTAGATAAGAAATACATTTAACTATTATTCCACAACCCAATGATTGGCAGAATTGTATCAATTCGCCACAACAAAAAAATCTTTAAAGAGATCACATTCTCTTAAGAAACAATTGTCACCGTGATACACTAGCAAAGCTAAATAGTAATGTGACACAACAAGAATTTTTAATAAAAATCCTACAGTAAACAAAGAAAAAAATCATGGCAACCATGTTCTTGATAAGAATGAATTATGAATGTTAAGGTGGTTAATAAAATTAATCATATGTGGACATAATTAGATTGGACCTGTCGCTTGCCTCTGTTATGTTGTTACGGCTGTCAGGTGTCCTATGTCATAATTTTAATAAAACTAACATACATTTGAATGGATCAATTTTGGTCATTAAGTTTTAATAAATTAAAGATATTATGTAACAAATAGAGAGTACGTTGAATCTGCTTAACCACCGAAATAATGCACATAGGAAAAGTATTGGGATATATTGATAAGGCGGACCAAAACAGAAAAGAATTAAGTGTGGTCAAATTGAATGTTACCATGTTTCCAATTTTATGAGATAAGTGAAAATAAAATGTTGTCTGTCTCCTTGCAATAACTGAAATTTGACAACCCTACCTACTAAATACTCCGATATTCTGTGTTTAATATTCTTACGATAAGACATAATGAAAATCCAATAAAAGTCAATAGACAGTTTGTTATTTAAAAATGAAATTTTATATTTTTAAATGAGTAAAATGTTTTACAAATCTACAAAAATTTCTTTTTAATGGATCCATTAATGAAAAGGAAATAAGGATAGGAACAACCAAGTAGATAATAATCAAGTACATAGATAGGTAATAATACCCAACATAGCACTTTTTATATACTTAAGATAGTGTACAAATACATTGGCTATGATATTATATACCTATGTAATAATAGTTCTTACGTCAATGTGTATTTAATATATTTAATAAAGAATACCAATGTAGCCACTTTTCGTATACTGTGTAGTGTACAAATACATCTGCAGTAAATAAAATATATTTTATCATAACAGTTCTTATATCCATATGTATTTAATATATTTAAAGAATACCCCAAATGTATGTTTCAAATGTAAAGACTCCCAAAAACATGAATCATATTAGGAATGTTGTATTATTCAAAATTTAATGGATTTCGCATCATTTCTGTGATTAATTTGTTTGTTTATAGAATATTACCTTTTTCAGTGTAAATAAGAGAATGCCATATGGATTCGTGGAAACCAAAAAAAAACAATATTTTACCAGCTAGAAAACGTATGTGATTTAAGGGTAGAAACATATGTCGTTTAATTATATAGAAACCATCATTAAGGGTAGGTACATTATTGTCTTCTTGTGAAAAAAATATGCTTATGTGCTTTTAAAAATAGAACGCTGAAGGATGAGACAAACTATTTTGTTGAAAGCAAAGTGAATGGAAATATTTCTTTGAAAAAGATTTTAGAAAGTACAAATATCAATTTTACATAAATATATTGTTTCATAGCGTTTCATAGTTCCAAAGTGTAATAATTTGTTCACTAAAAAACATTAATTTTAGTGCTTTTCAATAAAAATAAGCATTGATATCATAAATGTCAAAGTAACTGTGATTTTAATTGCCTCTCCCTTGAATACGCTACTCCTCAATAAACACAACACAGACTTACCACCAGGTATCTGTAAGTATTGAACTTTCCCATTACACGACTGCATGCCTAAATTATTTAAGAATTAAAAAATACTACTTCATTTTCCCTTAAATTTACTAAAGACATCACATTTTAGGTTAAGCAGAGTCTAGCTGACAGACCGCGCAAGCGAAGTGTCAAAACTCCAAAACTGCGACACTGACAAGTGACAAACGGAGCTTCGCTCGCAAATATGTGCGTGTATAATGTAAATTTATAATTCAAAATGACGAGTGTCGTGACGGTTTGTTTGCACGTGTGAATTTAATGTGAGCCGTGTTTGTTGAAATCTATCCATTTGAAACTATAATAAGCTACTTTGCCAAGGTAAGCGCCACACTCATTATCTTCGCGGTATTTACTTGATTTACGTAATGTTAAAGTGAAATTGAATAATTTAAAAAATACCTTTCTTTGGCGGACTGCACTCATTTTTGTGGTTTTCTGTCACTTAAAATCAACATTTAAAACTGAATAAAATTAACTGTTCAATTTTTTTACGGAAAATTGCGAAATATTTCGTCAGCGGCGGCACGCCACCTCTGGAAGGCAATGCGGAACTGAGTTTTTGGAATATCATTCATGCCTTTGACTGTTGAGGCATGTGACAGACTGACAAACCTTGAACTCATGTAAACTATTATCTGTTCATCTTCAGAAGTGCTGTGTTATAATTACAGATGCTTCATAATAATAAATTCACATTAATTCCATAAAATTCTCATTTAGCATGATGATTTCAATTAGGTGTATAGTATTTAAATATATTTATTTTGCCCTCATAATTAATTGCTATGTTATCTTTGATAAGTAACTCACAAGGTACCACTTGGTAAAAATTACCCAGACCAAATAAATGTATATATTTTTTCTAAATTATGGCAGTTGGGTCGGAAGCCGGAAGGCATCATGTGTATTGTTACAATCATAATCATCTTGAAATTAAAGTTCATAGCATTTTGCTGGACTCAATCTATATTTAACATTTAGTAGTGTTTAAAAATAAAGACAAAGGCTTATACAGTGTAGAAGGAAATACATTTGTATTTAAACTTAAATGGTGGTTTGAATCCTGCTGGTGGCCATCCAAGTTAGTGTTCTTTTCAAAGCCACCGAACTTTAGGTTAGAATGGTGAAATTTTTAGCCCATATTTTCTTTTTTTAAATTTTAATAACAGACAACATCTTCCGTTTTCCAATTGTTATTATTTTTGCCACTAAGAGATACTAAGTAAAAATTGACACCTCCTACAGGGAGTATTATTTTTTAATGAGACACTAACAGAATACTAGGTACAAAATACATTAAAAAAAAACAATACATTACTTATTTAAAACTCAACTTAACATCCCAATTACAAGTGTGTTATGCACGAATCGGCATATGTCCTGCACAACAGTAGGCGTGTAGACCTCTTTCCATTTAAGAAAGGCAAACAAATTAGTATGTGTAAGCCATGCGTACAACACACATTGTTTCTTTGTGTTGGTGTTTAAGGGTGTAAACACCAACACAACGAAACAATGTGCCTCGTACGCACGGCTTACACATACTAGTTCGATTGTATTTCTTAAATAGAAAGAGGTATACAGTGCACACAATGAAAAAGCAAACAAAATAAAGGTGATACAGTAGCCGGCAAACATCTTGAAATTTTCTCGGTGTAGTGGGGAGAAGTTTGCGCATGTACCATTCCATCAACGAGATCCAAATTTTGTCTTCTGCGCATTCCCCCACTATGCCAAAAAAATTTTAGAAGTTTGTCGGGAACTGTAACAATTCTTAATACAGGGTAACATGAACATCGCAAAACTTATTACTATCAATTAGTTCAAAAATTATAACTATCAAATATCATTTTCAGTACATATTTTGCATTTTTCTTATACATATTTTAAGTGACAGTTTTTGAATACGATATTTAAAAAAGAATCCAAAATAATAGAATAACCAAACTTAAATTGTGGTACAATTTTTTTATGAAATACATTTTAATGTCAGGGAAATATGTATAAATATTTGTAGTCTTATATCCTTGTAATATTTATATTTTAATATGTATTTCAAAACAAACAATCAAACATCAAATCGTGACCTTGGATCAACAAGATACTGTATTGATATTTTGATCAAATTAACTTTTTTGTACCGTTTTTTTCTTTAAAACTGTTACAATAATGTTACAATTCCTGGTAGATTAGGAAATAACAAGAAAACAAATTTATATTTTAGCAGCACTTGAAATATTTTTTTGAAATAATGACGTTCAATCGAATTCAAATAAAATATATTAATTATATCATATCACATGCCCTAAATCAGAAATAGCTTTATTTTATTATTCTATATAATGTAGCACCATTCTTGTAAAAATTTCACCTCATAGGCGACAAACCAAACTTGCGTCAAAGAAATAGACAAATAATGCATATTTACGCTTTGACGCCTAATATCTCAGTTTGATTGAAATATCAGATGATTGTTATTCCAACGACACAAAATGTGAATATTTATATTGGGTATGTTTGGTTTCAACACTATTACATCTGAATAAGTCACAAAGTTCAGTACTGTGGGTACAGAAGATATCTATTTTTTGTCAAATAAAATATCAGCAGCGGCGTTTCTTTAAATATTGCTTTAGATTACAATTTAAAAACATTAAATAAAATAAAAGTTGATTTGTGTTAGAATTATTTCAATAAAAATATTTGGGCCGATTTTGCCCGGTGTGACCAGTTTAGTGTTAAAACTAGTGTGTAAACATCTTCAGTAGGTACTGAGGTACTTATTGGTAGGTATGTTATTTTATAATACACCTAACATTAAAAGTGACACCTTATTATATTTTCCTGTAATGATTTATTGTGGAATAAAAGTTCTGTATTACACACACTTACATCATAAATAAAACTGTTCAGTCTTTTCAAACTAGTTCAAACAGACTCGGAACGTGATTCTCAATTCAAAGATGATAATTATTGTGTAATATTGCTTATCTGGCACCAATACATTTTCCATGGTTAAAGTGATTCTGAATTCTGATTTCTTAAGAGATAATATGTGAGCTGGTTTTGAGGGTTTAATTCATGTTGAATGTAAACAAGTTTTAATATTTTATTATTTGTAATATAGAACATGTTTATTCACAGAGTCTCCCCAATAAAATTTGTCACGAAATTTTTTAAACATTTTTATGTACTCTCACATTAACCTTGCATATACATATTTTATTTTCATGGATCCTGGTACATCACTGCCATGACTTTTCACAATTGACTGTGATGTAAAATTCTCATGTAGACCTCACTCCATTTAAGAAAGACAATCGTATCAGTATGTGTAAGCCGTGCATACAAAGCATGCTGTTTCGTTGTGTTGGTGTCTACACCCATAAACACCAACACAACAAAACAATGTGTTGTCATACGCAAGGCTTACACATACTAATTCGATTGTCTTTCTTAAATAGAAAGAGGCATACATATTTTTGAAACTGCTGGTCAACGCCAAAATCCTTGCCGACCAAATACATAGGAGAGCATAAGAATATATGTGGATTCTATATTTACTACTGCAACTTACATTGCTGGGTTCGCCCTCTCGAAATCCTCATAAATATTATCCAAAATATAAATGTGAAAGGATATATTGCAATTATAAAAGTATTTATACAATAAATTATATTATGTATACTAAAGAAAATTAACAATTAGTTACACAGATGCACAAGATCAGTTGTGTCCTTTTACGATGCAGTAAGTATGACCTAAATGATGCAGGTATCACACCATGGTTCGATGACAGCTCTGAGTTACCTACCCATCCTGGCTGAGAGAATAAAGGACTCCATCTCTACCTTAGTATGAATCTTCTACCTCCCGTCCTCAATCCACATGAAATTTCACGCCTCCTATAAGTTTAAGTAGCGCGAGAAGGATGACCACTTTATCACAAAAAAGTGCCTAATTGGGTGGTGAAAGTTTATGGCCTATATGAACGCAGTTGCTCATAAAACGGCCTCGGCGGGTGTGTGATGGGTCCCTCTTCACTGGGAAGATTGCAATCCATGACGCATTTACACTCTCGCGTAGACGTTTAATGGAAAAAGACTAAATTTTGTATACACAAAGCTGAAAAAACCTTTTTAATAAATGTAAAATAATTTGACATGCCTACTACTAACACAAAATTGTTAGAACAACTGTTGAAATTTCTTAGAAGTCAGTGTAAATAAAGTACTGAACATATGTGTATACTTGTGGTTAAAATCCCCGCCTATCACGCGGGAACAATTCTTTAGAAAATATGCAAGTTTGGTGGGGGTGGCTGAGCGTGGGTGGGAGTGGGTGACGAAAATGTGCTTTCTAGCACATTTTTTTGTTATGGGAAGGCCGCAAATGCTTCAGATTGTTTCAATAGGCGCGCCGACTGTGTCGGTGAGTCTAGAAGGTTACGGAAAAACCTGCTCTAGAAAGTTCTGGAAGGAGAAGGTTCTAGAAAATTCCCAAAAGTTCTATAAGCTTCTAAACTGAGTGGCGGAATGTGTCGGTATGTCTAGAAGATTCCTGTACATTTGATAAATTTCTTGAAAGTTCTGGAAGGAGAATGTTTTAGAAGGTTCGCGAAAGCTCTATGATGATCCAAACAGTGTACTAAAAATCTACGCGCGCGGGCACAGCTAGTATGTACTATAATGACTAGAATATAATAATAGCTGATAAATTAAATTTAGTATTCAAAGTCTTGGTTCATCGCTGAAAATAAAATATTGAGTGAGGAACGCAGGTCACTTGATATAAATTTAAGTGCAGAAAATAGCCTCCTACACTTTTTGCGAGACAGGCAAACAATTGACTACTCTGCACGCTTGTATCTTTTTTTGGGTAGTGTTCAACTTCAAAATCTGATTTCATTTTTAAGCGTCCCATTTCTTTCATTGCTATACAGCCGTTCATGTAATCTTCATTAAAAGCATATCAATTGTCCGATTCATTAGTCTGTCATCTCCAAATAGTATGTTTTAGATAATAAGGAAAAGCAATATTCAAATGGTCACCATGAATCAAATATTATTTATACACGCTCGAATTTTATATATTTTGTCAACTTACGTAAAAATTACGTACAATTTGTGGATTGGAAGTTGATTTATGGGCTTTTTTCTGAGATATCTGAATAATGAACCGGGTGTTGTTTGGAAAAAGAGCAAAGTCGTTTTAATCATTTTGAATTGTACCAATATTAGTTTTGCTTATTAGGATGATATATATAGTGCCATTTGCAGGCAACGCTCATGCGCTGGAAATGCTGTCAGTGAGGCGATTGTGAGTAAAATCTTCGGCCGATTGAGTGAGGAATGAACAAATTAGGAGTGAATGTAACGCGGAAGGAAGAGAATATCAACAATGGTTTTGTCACGTGAAACGTATGAGCGTGGAAAGGATGGTTAAGAAAATATATGAGGCGAGTGTTGACGGCAGCAGGAACAGAAGACATCTGCAAAAGACCTGACACAATCAGATACTACAAATATTGGAGAATTGCCCTGTTAAATCTTTCGAGAATGCTAAAAATCAATATTTATCTTTTTTTAGAAATGGAAGCGGAAGCATTTTTCTTTGAGGAACTGAAGCGGCATGGAGTGGGCAAGCGGTCTATCAATGATGAATTTTTTAAAGACAATAAAATATTTCCGGAACTAGGGAAACGCTACGGAATTACCGATATAGATGATGAAGAATTATGCCACACACCGTGAGTACAAAGTCTTTTCAATGTATGTCTTGTTAGGCATTATTTGTCAACATTTTGTATAGCTGTTCATATTCAAGGATGACACATTGAGAATATAATCAAAGAAATTTTATGCACCCAATTACATTACACCACCTTCCTTCTCAGGTTTCAATCCGTGGCATCGTTTGGCAGCAAAGCCTCACATCTTCTTCTCCATTGCGCTCGGTCTCCTGCGATCCTCGTCAGCTCTTTGTAGGAGACACAATTCATATCTTGGCACACTTGCTCTAGATATTCACGGCGAGGGCGTCCTCTGGCAACCTTTCCCTCGACCATTCCCTCCAGAATATTTTGTGAAAATTTTCATGTCGTAGTAAATGTCCCATCCATTTTGCACGCCTTTTCGAAATGGTGTCCAACATGTGTCTGGTTTCATCGATCCTGTTGAGAACCTCCTCTTTCGTAATGTGGTCTCCTGAGGAAATTCCTTGGGCATCTCTGTAGGTCCACATCTCGAAGGCTTCTAATCGCTTTTCATCTCTATTGCCAATGCACCATGTCTCAAAACCATACAGCAAAATACTCCACACATAAGTTTTTATTAATTACTTGCGGAGCTCTAGGTCTATGTTGTTGAATTCAAAACACTTCTTAACATTTTTTAAAAAATCCTTTTTTTTTGCTTTGTTGTATAGCTTAAAGTTTTTACAATAATTTGAGTAATTACGTATTCAAAAATTTCAAAAATTAACTGTTACAGCAATTTGAAGCTAGTGTGGTAGTTTAATTTTTAAACAAATTGCATTTCAGGTAGGGTGTAAAAGCGAAGGCAGCAATTTCCAAAAAAAAATTTAATGCAGTCATTGATGATTACTAATGTACAATGTACCGAATTTGAGATTTTATAGAAAACGTAGCCTATAAATTTATAGGAAACATGATTTTGGAGGGGATAGATACGTAAAATCTTGTATTCATTTAAATAATGTCTTGCGTATGTCTTTTGCACCCATCCTAAGAAAGGTTTTTAACCCTAGTTAATCAATAAAACTTTGAAATCAACTGTTATATGTTACTGTTTGTAGGATGGATATCGCATGTCACATCCCAGGATGCCTGGCACGATTCAGTTCGTTGATAGAATTTGAATCCCATTACAATACAGGTAAATGCAATTATCACATTTTTACACTGTGCTAACAAACCATCGCGCTGTTTCTCCATAGAGATAAGCAGTGAGGATAAAATGCCACACTCTCCTACCTTGATACACCACTTTAGTCTTATCCACTTTCGTACATCTCTTCATGCATTCTCTTCAGTTGTTTTAGCTTTTAAAAGTATTGTTCTTCAATAAAGTAGAACATATTTGTTATTTTTACTAATTAAAAAATCTAAATATTTTTTAAGTTTAGTCAAATTTAAAAAAAAACGAATTATGTAACTTAAAATATGTTGATTTATGGTGCTAGGGGCAAAAAATTATTTCAAATTATGAATTACCGTGGTTTTCAAATTATCGGGGTTAATCTACTATGAAATTAATATTTTGTGAGTGACCATTGCAGGGTCCATCATCAGGGCTGATCATCGGCCCTGATGATGGACCCTGCAATGGGATCCGAAACGTTGGCCACAGAGGTCACATATACACGGCAGAATATCCCAGAAGACTATACACAGAAAATATCTATATTTTTTTTGGAATTTTTGAAGATTCTTACACATATAAAGGACATTGCTTTAAAAATTCCAAAAAAATATATAGATACCTCTTTAGTGACATCTGTATTTGAAAAAGCTTTGTACGCCGGTGGCGCTAAATGATATTTACAACACATGTGTGAAACGGTTGTAAACGGGTTGTAAAACTTAAATGTGTATACATCTTCCAAAAATATTATTATTGTGGTATTCTATCAAGGGTGAACGAACTATTGAGTGTTGATATAGTCTATGTAGATATAGAAACACAGGATGCATTCCCATTAGCTTTTTAATGACAATTGTTTATTAATCCAACTTGTCACATTAATTAGACCTTGTAGATTCACAACTGTTTTCCAAAGGTCTCATCTAAAAATTGAATAGTTGCTAATATAAATTAATGCAATAATAATAACAGGCATAAATAAATACTGTCCTGTATATTTTTTTAAATTAGGGCAACAACCACCGAATAAGGCTGTCATATATTAACGTTTTGTCTATTTTTCAGTTTTGGGGTAACAATTACCAAAATAGAAATATCAATATTTTCAAAATAGGTTGAAGTAATTGTGATAGGAATTTGATAAGATTCATTTGTAGATTCATCAGTATAAGTACTGATTGCACACCACTGCCGCCAGTATATATTCAATACTGTAATATATATCTCTTGCTTTTATTATTGGTATATTGTTGGAATGTTTAACAACCAGTTTTAATGGCGCGATAACTGAATAAGTATCGTGGTTGCTGGCTGACTGCAATAAATGTACGTTATCAAAAGTTTCATAATTGAAAGTATCCCTAGACGCGATTGTGTGTGCAATATTAAAAATATATACAAACTATTCTTATATAATCACTGCCTTCAACTTAAAATTGACTATTGATTTAATATTTAGTTTACTCGTATTAAAAACATGACATGCGGCAGATTTTATGACTTGACCACAAGTCGAAGTCTTCATAAATTTCTCATCTTTTACTTGAATATATGTGATACATATTATTTATATAAATCTGCAACAATTTATATTTTAGAGATCTTAAGTCAATCAATTTAATCTTTTGTCAGAACCTAACCTATTTTGCTAGATGTTTTATAATAATGAGATGATAGCGATGTAGGAAATTATCTGTCTTCTTGTTCTTTTTTTTTATTTAATAAAATAGAGATGCAAACACGGAATACGTGTTTCATCAATGTTTTTGCTATTTTCAAACATAGCCAAACACCTCCGATCCCCCCTCCCCTTCACTGTAACACAATTGCATGATTTCTCTTTTACAATTTTAGTACTCAAACAATCCACATAAGTGATTTGTGTTTTATTTTAACAATTTTTTTTTTATGTGAAGCGCCTTTGAAGTGAGTACTATATAAATTATCCAATTATTATTTTGAATCGCACCGCTGTCGCACATGTTGATGACAAGTACACGCAAGCATTTTTGTAACTCCAATCCCTTAGGACTTCAATTCTTTAAGCATGCGCAGAAATTTACAGTGGAATGATTATTTGAAATTCATTTTTAACCGAATCGGGAATTAGCTTTCTTCAAATGTTTAACCTTGTTATATTTGTCAGTCCATAGGTACCTGTGTTGCGTGTGCAGGAAGAATCTGCCCAGCGGCCATCTTCTGGACCTACACTTTGCAGAAAAACATGACTCCTTCTTCGCGGTGCTTGCAGAGAGAGGCCCTGCAGTGAGTTTTTATTTTGATTTTTAAATTAAATCACATTTTTGTGAAGCAGTTTGTCACAACACAGTTTATTGGTAATTGAAATAAAAGGCGTCATATAGCAGATTCTCCTCAAGAATGTTAGATGAACATTCCATTGAAAAAGATCGCTTCCAATCACAGAGTATAAAATTGTATAGAGATGAACTAAACCGATTTTTTAGGCGAAGGGATTGGGACACAGCGGAGGTATGTGTCTCCCCTCGCATATATTTAAGACACATTTATAATGCAGTCAAAATATTTATTCTTTTGTAATTAATTACCTTAGTAAACGAAACATATTTTTTACAATAGACTGTTATTTTTAATTTCGTTATAAAATATCTTCAAGTAAAAATGTCTTTTTGTAATAAAGCGCGACTTATTTACTATTTACTCATAATAAATATTCATCATTTTTTCAAAATTTACAAGCTCCTAGCAAACTTTTTAAACAAGTCAAACCGTGGAACCAGGCTGTGCCCAAGAAATTTATGTTAGTTCATGTCTATATAATATTTTGGTGGACTGTGATAATTGTTAGAATTTAATGCGTTTGTGTAATTTTTTTTTATGCTTCATTTACACATTTTGAACTACATTTTTTCAAAGCTAAGTTAAAGTTGAAAAAAAATCGTTTCGCATATCAACAGGTAAACTTTATAAGCAGCTAACGTAATGAAGAGTAAACTGCTATTTTCAGTAATGTAATGAACGTAGTAATAATGTAATGAAGTAATGACCATATACCAAGAAATTTATATATATTTTGGTCTGTACAAAAATCGATCTCGTTAAAAAAATTAAATTATTACAACAAAATTAGATAAGCATAATCTATTGGGTTACTGTGATGTTGCAAAGTAATTTACTGGGTTTGTTTCCTGGTGGTAAATATATTTTTTCAATAGATAGAATTTTTACCGCGCATTTCTAAGCAATTTGACTATTTTTAGTTGTATTTTTCATTTATGTTTCAAACCAAATAATCAAATGCCATTTAATTAGTCAACGGATGAGAAAATGTCATTTATATAACGCTTTATTTTTCAGTTTGGCTGTTACGTTCAACAGTGCCCCGTAAAGTTTCTAAATCCAGAGGAACGGAAAAAGCACTGCATCGAAGTGCATCAGTTTCCTCCAGATTTCCGATTCGACGTGCAAAAACAGAAGAAGAAAAGTAAACCACAAAAGCACAAGAAAAACAAGTCTTCTTCCAATATGGAGACATCTGAAAAAGATTCTGAAATGATGGTCGTTGATGAAAATCAAAACGCGTCTTCGTCAACTAATCCGATGAAAAATTTCAGCTTTGGTCATTCAAAAATCAAGGGTTTTAGCAAAAGTACCTATACAGGAAAAATGTTTACGAAAAATTCTAACTCTAAAGTGACGAATCACATAGACACTACAGAAAAGACTGCATTAGATTCCGAAGATATGTTTGTAGATTTAAAAGCCAACCTCCCGGATTGCTGATAGTATTAATCTTTTTTAATTCTGTTACTTATCTTGGTCTCCCAGGGGCCTCTGATACGTTGTTTTAGGTTTAACGTCAAGGCATGCATTGTATAAAAATATTTTACAACTACCCTTACTGCACACTATACTACTTTTATGATTATTTGTTATTATCATTTCATAATTTTAATTGTTTAACCCTTACAAATACACTTGGGTTGGTCTACACTCAAATCTCCAAGCATTGTATGTATTCATTTATTCTGCTTCTACAGCGCAAACTGCTTGCCACCACTTTTTGAGATCCTGGGTCTTGTTTTGCGAGACATATAGCCAAGGTTCTACTCGTGTCTATCGTTGGCGACTGACCTCTCGTCCTTCTATTGTACATCCCCAGTGATCACAAATTTCTACCAAATAGTATTTGCGAGAAGTACCCTGAGCCAATATTTTGGCATTCCAAAAGTCAAATTCATAACCTTGGTTTTAAATTATATTAATAAGGAAATTAATGTAAAACTGCTTCAATTATTTAATGATTTTCATAATCAGTTTATGAAACATATGTTTGTGAATGCAGACGTGTTATTATCACTCATTATCCTTTATTTAAATTGCTTGTCGACGTGCATATTTGTTACAGAGATGAATAAATATGCTTAAAGATTATTTTATTTTAAACTAAATTTAACTTTGTAATGCATACACATTGAGTTAAATTTAACACGACTATAGTTTCGAGTGTAGCAGTCTCTCTCATCATCAGGTGTAATTTATAACTAACCTAAATACAGAAATTATGAAAATATTTGAGTGGAGTAACGGCAGTGCAACGGGGGTAATTTTTTTGTGCGGTCTTTAAGGGGACGATGCTAAGAAGCGGAGACTTTTGTAAGAGTGTGGATGTTGTTTATGAAGTTTTTTCTCAGAATTCAAATTGAAGAAGAACTTGAAGATTTGATAGTTTCCAAATTTTGTAAAAAAAAATTAGAAAAAGTAATATAATAAATATTGCTGACGTAATCACCATCCAGATACCCCGTCCCCCATGTCATCAAAAATAAGCAAATCAAAGACCCCCCCCACCCCCCTTTGGTGCTTACGTAATACTTGAATGGCCCCAAAGCTCGTCAGCTACAATTATATTTTTACAAAGGTTGGATAAATTTCGGGCTGAATTCTGTGTCAGAATTAACCGTTTTAAAAATCCAAAATTTACAATTTAAAATAGAGAGGTTGTACTTGCCTAAAAATGTTTAAAATATCAAGTTCTGTTAAGACAATTATAAAATGGTGTTCAATACTTCTAAAACACAATTCAGCTGAATTCTGATGTTCTCCCAAGACATGTAGCAATTTGTGTCCTATCCATGATATTAACACCATATCATATTAGGGTGTCTCATAGCTAGTGGCAAAAACTTTACAGGTGAATTCCTGCCTTGTTAATAAAAACATACAAGCAGCCATTATCTAATGTCAATGGAGACATGCAATATCAAAGTTTGCATTTTTTTTCAATATTCCTGACTTATTTCTTGCAAAAAGTTGAAAAATCATTACGGTAACTTATATTGATTATGAAAAATGTTTATGAAAGTGTCCATAAAACTCTAATAAAATGATAAAAACCTTGTAAGAAAATCTATTTATCTATTTATTCAGGATTTTATTCGACTTGTATTAGAGCGAATAAATTTTTCATGTAAGTTACAGTAATGATAGTTCAACTTTTTGCAGAAAATAAGACAGAAATATTGAAAAACAAATGTAAACTTTGATATTGCATATCTTCATAACCATGGTTGCTTGAACATTTTCGATTCATTATCAAGGCAGGCATCCATCTGTAGTTTTTGGTACTAGATATGAGATACCATACTTGTCCCTGGCCTACATCAAGCTCAAGCTTAGTTAAATTAATATATTTTCTTTTGTTTTTTCATATTTTTTTACCTCCAATAAAATCTTAAACATACTGTATGAATTGTACTCTTTATTTTAATAAAGTAAAAAAAATGTCTTTTGAATATCATTTAATCACTTGGATTCATACACATTTTCAACATGCATAACAGGTTTAAAATAAATAATTGGTTAAAAATGCAACACTATATAGTGCTTGGCGAAACACTACACAATTACATAATAATTTTTCACACTCACAAGCGTACATGCTGTTCTTACATGCACCGATATATACAACTAAGGTTACAATTTTATTGTAAGGTATTATTTGTTCGCTAGCGTAAATTTCGGCACCTAACATAAACTTGGGTTCTTCGAAAGCCAAATTACAATTCAACAAAAGTCCCGTGACGGTACGAATTGTTTGAAAATTTGGTGCTTCACTTGGCCTTGCCCTGGGCTGCAACAGCCGCCATTGCCTTCTTGACCGTTTCTTCGTCGCCGAGGAACTGCATGGATACAACTGGTTTAAAGTTTTCGTCCAACTCGTAAACGAAAGGTATTCCGGTCGGAAGATTCAGCTCCATGATGGCTTCATCGGACATGTCTGAAATAATACAAAATATTATTTGTAGAATCTACAGCTCCCGAAAACAAAGCAACAAAACTGGCATTTTCTTTTTGACGACAAAAGTCACAGAATGAATGACTACAGTCAAAGCTCTACAATACAATAATACAAATAACTATAATTCGAAATTCGGCGTAATTCAAAAAATTTATTATATTTTATCTAATGAATTTTCATACAAAATGCTACCTATAATTCGAAAAATGGCTAATTCCAAATTTGAAAAAAAATTTAGACAAAATAATGAAATTTGACACAAAGTAATTTGTATAAATATGAACATTTGCGCAACGATATAATAAACTGCAGAAACAAGCGTGAAATCTTGGCAACTCAAAAGTAAGGTAATTGCCTTACTTGCATTCGTTATCGGGCGCGATGCTACGCCATAAAAAAAAGTCCCGAGCATTACACACTATTGTAAGAATGAGTTTGTTATTTTAGTCACCGTGACTTGAAATTACCTGTTTGTGAAATAAGTGTGTCGTGATTTGTTCTCTTTCAATGCAATATTTGCTACATATGAAAGCCGGCTAGTATGGGAATAACGTGTCTATATTATAATACGTCAACGCATTTGCAAATGTTTTTATACCTGTGCTGTATATATTCACCAATCACAAGGCTTTGACCATCTGTTTATCAGTAAATGCAACAGCCGGCTAAGACGAAAATCTCGCCAAAAGGCGAGATTAGTTTAAGTTAAGTCATATTGCGCGCCGTTTCGTAGTTTTAAATTGTAACATTTTAATTTTTATAATATGCTTATCTTTGTATGTTAGTTAAATTGCGTGAAAATATTACCTCATTGACATACAACTTTTTTGTGTGTTTGTTAGTGAATTTCATGAAAACTGACACTCAGATTTTAGACAGGTCTGTGACGAATACATATTGCTACCGAATAAAATAAAAAATGTAACGGGACAAAAAAATATAAAAATGACATTAAAGAAATACTACAGTGAATTGTGAAGTGGATAGGAAAAGCAAAATTAGTTTAATATAGTAGCTTATTATATAATATATCATAAAGTAAATACAATTAAGCAAAGAAATGTACATACACTTATTATAATTAAATCCTTGCATTTAAACTTTAATTACAGTTTTGCAAGAGGTAATTTAAAATAAATAAATAAATAAAATATTTTTGTTGCGTCCTTGTTTTTGTCTGTAGTGTTTCATTATAAATTTTAATTTGTATCAGTTCGCAAAACATATAACATTAACTGTTTAATTCAAAACAAACTGAGAGGGAGGGAAAGATCGCGAAAAAATAGTTGCCAATTTGAAAATTTGAAAATTCCCCCAAATTCGAAGCATCCTTTCATAAGTTGAATGAAAGTATGTAATACACAACGGCGCCGCATTCGCGCGGCGAAACATGAAGAGCTGCAAGGCTGGCTTTTTGATTTTTTTCTCAATAATTTATATTTATTTTACTGAAGAAATAGTGGAGTTTGATAATAAATTGGTGCAACATTGGCCAAATATATTTTTAAACATTTTTGTTTGTGAAAATGCATTTGTTATGAATTTATAAATATTTAAAGAAGTGTATTGATATTTTGAAAGCTTCTTACTAAATTCTACTTCCCTAATTCGAAATTTGATTTTTTTTTTTAATTTTGGTCCCCTCAATTTCGTTTTAAAGAGCTTTTACTGTATAAAATACACATTTTAAAAATTCATTTTGGAAAAGTAAAGAAATGCCCTTAATTTAGAAAAAAAATTGCATTTTTTCACATGCGTTCAGAATTTATGCAGTTTTTATATCCTGTGTAGAGCAAAAACTGATTCATTCGAAAGACCTTCTTCCACAGGACAAAATAAAGATCAATATGATGGAAGTGATATCCAAATGTCTTTGGTGTCCATTCTGTCATAGTCAGTGTGGACACCCTACTCTTAACTTTTTACACAACACTATTGGAGAGGACATTGTTGTCACCTGCATTTGCACAAATACCCAACTGCCGAAAACAGGTCATAATTTATTGCTCATTAAACTTCATTTCTTATCACTACTTAATATACACAAACATTCATTTAATTCTCTTATATAGGTACATACCTAAATATACTTTTAACTGTGCTATTATATATACATTTTGTTACTATCCATGCATATGATTTTTATATATTACTTTATTTTTATATATTTATATATTACTCTACTTTCACTATTGCTTTTGTATTTTACAGTATATTCTGTTCTTATTATCCACATTTTATATTTATATACTCAATTAATTAATTAATTAATTTTACAGTTATATAGTATTTTGTTGTATATCTTTATTATTTTTTGTTCTAAGTATATTGTTCAGCTGCTCATCTCGGCACAGGTTCTCCCTAGTGAGATGAGCGGCTCCATCTCCTGTCATGTAACAAGATGAAGATAAATAAATAAATAAAATAAATAAAAATATACTCACTGTCCAAATGTTTGACGATTCCTCTCAAACTGTTTCCGTGTGCAGCAATGATGATCTTCTTTCCTTCTTTCAACTGAAATTCAAATAGAGAAAAAAAATACTTTGAGTAATAAGTTCAAACAGGTAAATTGCTAATTTAACTAATGAAAAAATGCATTTTTTCTGACTGCAAAAGTACGGAAGTAATTCAATGTTTGGTTAATCATTATGTTCCTTTTCACCAAAATATAAAACTACAGTAACACCCGAGTTACATAAGTAATGCATTTTGTTTTGTTGTGTTGCATCAATATTCTTAGTATTTTCAAACTAACCTAAATTGACTAGCTTGCTGGTGTCATGAAATGAGGATCAAGAAATTTCTTAGGATGTTACGAGAATTGTGACATCATACGGAACGTGCAATATTTACTTTATTTTTAAGGTTACATTTCTGTGCCTTCTACTGTAGTTATGTCTAAAATGTCAGCGATCTAATAATTACATCTTAATGCATACTATAGACGCATTAAGATGTAATTATTAGACACTATAAATTGGCGTGCAAGGGAGGGCGTCGCTGTCGCGTAACAGAAGTTGTCAGGGTGTAAATTTATTACACAATACATAATGTACAGAATGTCGGTGACCGGTGTCAGAGCCTTTAATAGAAATTTGGTCGGGCAACACTAAAGAAACGAAACAGTAATGGCGGCCGCTCTATCTGTCAAACGGTAATATTGGTTCATTATTTGCTTTTTCAGCTTCGCGAAACTTTAATACTTCATTGGCAATTGTTCTTGCACCATCTTGGACTGTTCTGGATCTTTTGGACATAATAATTCAATGTATATTGGTAATCAAGATGTCACAGCTCCCAAGCAAATACGAAATTGAACTAAATGATAAGGCGAGGGGTTACCACCGGATGCGGGTTTTAGTTCCAATGTCACCGCACGCCAATTTACGTTGGGCAAGCAATAACACTAGCATATTGTAAAATCGTCTCTAACTTTCAATAAATTCTGTCAATCTTGTTCAATGTGTACCTGAGGAATGATGACGTCGTTCCAGTAGGGCAGGGTGCGCAGAATGGTGAGCTTCAAGCTCTCGCACTTGGGAAATTCTTCCACCTTTAAGCAGTCGGCGTAGCGGGCATCCTTGACGATGGCGTCGTAGTATGGGTGATCAGGGGTCATCTCTGGGGGAGGGGTGTCAAAGCTGCGACGCCAGATGTGTACCTATGAATATATTTCAATGAAATTGAATCCAATTAAACAGGCGAATTTTATTTGAACCAAAATTGAATCTACGACGATAATAAATTGTTGCAGACAGGATAAAGATTGTATTTTCACTGTAAGGATGGATCGCCAATTTCTGCTTCTTTCGCTCGATGCCAGGATCCGGACAGAAAATGAATTAAAAAAACAGATTGGAGCTGAGCGTGAAGTGCCTTCCGCACACCGGATTTGCCATATTTATTGATTTTATAGCAAACAAACCATTCTTCCGCAGGCCCTTGGAGTGCGTTCCTAACCTATTACTAGCACCGTATATCACTTCCTTGTACATAATATGTATATGGTTAGTCTCAAAATACTCGATAGTACTGTACTGTACCAGATAGTATATATACCTGATACAGATTGTATAAGGTGGCTCTGGTACAGTATATTTTTAAATATCTCGACGAGCTTGAATTTCCCCCATTTTAATTTATGGTAATGTCACAAACTACATTATCCATCTTTTAAACCAATCACAAGTGTTCCCTGTTATAACGGGCCAATAAGAAAGTCTTATTTTCAAACCACCCAATTGGAAGCTTTTTCCTTATACAGATTGAAAATAAGACGTTCTTATTGGCCCGCTTTAACAGGGAACCCTTGTGATTGGTCTAAAATGGAGATAATGTAAATAATAAAGTTTGTGACATTACCATAAATTAAAATGGGGGAAATTCAAATTCGTCGAGATATTTAAAAATATCATGGCAAATCGTATTTCAAAAAGCCCTCCAGGACCTCCAATAAAATTGAAATTATCATAACAATTACATATGGGAGCGCAGCATACGGTGCTCAAATTTTATGAAATGTAAACGAATAAATACATCAATATCAATAAACTGTTCAAATCAATTTTTACCCAAAATGATACATTGTACTGTTTAAGTGTATTTTTAAAAAGAACATACCAGACGTGGTCTGTTGCTAAATATCCAGAATTGCGTGGCTATAATTTTATTTTTATTAACTAAGGCAGTTACGGCTCTGCAGCAAAACAGTTTTTTAAGTTTGTATATATATAATTCATGTTAACAACACGACGTCGTAAATACAAAACATTAATACTTTTTTTATTACTACTTGAAAAACATTAAAAGAATGAAAGAAAATTATGACAGCTTTAAGAATTTACATTTATTATTTAGTTATCTCAAAAATAAGTTAAAACCTATATTTTAAAGTAATAATAAAAACAAACAAACCAAGCATAAGTCACGCTATCAAAATAAATCAATATATTATATATATAAAAAGAAACTCGTGTTTCCCTACCCGCCAAGTTTTCTCCACAACCACCCACCGGTGGTTATGGTGGTGGATAGCCCTTGGTGTCACATCGAAAATATGCGAGTATGGTGGGGGTGGCTGTGCGTGGGTGGGAGTGGGTGACAAAAATGTGCTTTTAGCACATTGTTTTGTTATGGGAAAGCTGCAAATGCTTCAGATTGTTTCAAAATAGATGCTCCGACTGTGTCGGTGAGTCTAGAAGGTTCCTTTCCTGCTCTAGAAAGTTCTGGAAGGAGAAGGTTCTAGAAAATTCCCGAAAGTTCTATAAGGTTCTAAACTGAGTGGCGGAATGTGTCGGTGTGTCTAGAAGATTCCTGTACATTCGATAAATTTCTTGAAAATTCTGGAAGGAGAATGTTCTAGAAGGTTCGCGAAAGTTCTATCCAAACTGTACTTAAAATCTATGCGTGCGAAGCCGCGTGGGAACAGCTAGTAAAATATAAAGTATATGAACACCTCACCTGTTCCTCTCCGTACTTGGCTGATGTCTCCGCCTTGTTCAGCCCTGTGAGCCCTCCGTAATGGCGCTCATTCAGCCTCCACGTCTTCTGCACGGGTATGTCTGTCTGGCCAGTCTCCGCCATGGCAGCCGCCAAGGTCTTCTGTGCCCGGGTCAGCACTGATGTGTGTGCGATGTCGAAAGTCAGGCCAGCTTCCTTCAGTGCCTTTCCGGCTGCGATGGCTTCCTCCTTACCTGGACAACAAGGATTACAGAGGTTAAAGTTTCCTCTCCGGTGCTGAAAACTGAGTTCATGTGAATATCTCTGTCAATTTACTAAATACAGAGGTCATATTTTTAGCATTCCTCTGTAATGTATTGGTTAAAATAATAACAATCTGTAAATATTTACGAGATGCAACAAAAAAAATTGTTTTCTCGAAGAAACTGACATTCTGTGCTATTCTGAAAATAGCAATATTCGAATATCAGATCTTTATCCCAAAACTTATTAGACGAAAACAAGAATAAAAAATAAACGAGACTTAGGTATACATCGGTGGTGTATGGGGGAGAGGGAGAAAGAAGTACATGACGGTTATCCGTCAAACGTCAAATATAAAGAGCCCAACAATATTTCTCTTTTCTATGGTCCAACATAACAATGACAATTTCGGAGAAGAAATTAATAAGTGCATATGAAACAATATTTTTTCTATAAGCTTTAAATACGGCATTAGTACTTATTTCAAGTAATTTTAGTTGAAAAATGAGAATTGTGAGGTTACGTTTGCGACGGAGGGCTGCTGTCAGACCAGAACGGATAAATTGGACATCGCAAATAAAGGTTTTTACTTTGAGAGAGATACGTGAAAATATACAAATCTTCTTATTTAAATACGACAAACACCGAATACCGACGTATACCTACGTCTCGTTTATTTTTTATTTTAATTTTCGTCTATTAAGTGTTGGGACAAAGATCTGACATCTCAATATTGCTATTTTCAGAGTAGCACAGATTAATTTATCAATACATGTATGTTTTGGGGTGGAGAGAACAGTGCGCATTGCAGAATGCGGTCTGCAGTGCTTAATGTGCAGGGCTCCGGGCAATAGATATATTTCTAAATAAATATATGTCTTTTAATTCTGTCTCAAATAAATACGCATCGGAGAATGTTGCATCTCAGTCATGACAGAAGTGCTCACAACGGAAATGACATAGTTTAATATGTACCTTATTAAGTGCCTATAAAAAAAATATATTATTTATCACCTCCTTGTAAAAAAATTACCCAATTTCAACCTAAATTGCAGTCTCTCAGGGTGGTATAACCCCTTATCAATATGTAGTATAAAAGGAAGTCCCCAGCGCTGTCTGTCCTTCTGTGTGTCTGTATGATCGCACTCAAGAACCACTGAACAGATTTGTGTGTGATTTTTATTGTTATGGTCTGAATTTTTTCAGAAAGATTATTGCTGAGCATTAACGGTATTATTGAATCATATCGGGAAAAAATTTTACGCAAAAGTGCTATCATGGAAAACATTGCCTAATACTCTAGAGATACAAAAAAAATCATGGAGGAAAGAATTGTGTAAAATTGAATGATCTACAAAAGTCAGTGGTAGCGTATATCTATATTTTAAGGTTAACCTACACCAACAATTTTTGTCTATAAAATTTCATCAAAGATATGAGGCCTCAGGTACGATGCGAGCGTCATAGCGTCAATGCGCCAGAATAGTGAGGGGCGCCGGCCACGATATAACTAAGCTCACTACTCCGCCGTCAATATGCCCCTCACTACTCAGACGCATTAACGCTTTGCCGCTAGCCGCTCAATCGTACCCGAGGCCTTATGGTTAACTTTCCAGCAATTTTGACCAAATTAAATATCTTATTAACTTTAAGCATTTACCGCAGATCAAATTTGTCTTTTATACCAAATCATTAAATCAAATATCTTAGAAGATAAGACGAGTTTATCATATTAAAAATAAAACGAACCAGGCGAAGCCGGGCCGGGTCGCTAGTAAAATATAAAACTATAAAATATCATTTTATAACATAGACCCCTATCTATGACTCCATTATACTATTTAAAAGCATCCCCTATAGAACAAAATAGTTTCTCAAGGTCACTTATTGTGAATTTATTTGAAATAATATCTACATACAGATCTGTATGCAATGATTTCTAATGCAGAGAATAGCCCTAAAATCTAGACACACTAATGTAAAGTGTGGTTACATCAACCAATCTTACCGCAATTAATATTTAAAAAAAAAAAGATTTTTCTTTTATATTAATTGCGGTAAGAGAATGCACGGTTCTGAAAGAAGGGAAGTATGAAACTCTATTGTTTCTGCAAACTTGGTGTGACAATATTGTGTGGGTGTGCATTTTAAAAATGTTTTTGATTAAAAAAAAACAATTGATATCAAGCAACCGCATCTTACATAGCTACAGAACTCGGAAATAACTTTTATGACCTTCAAATAATTTAAGGTCACCCCATTATTATGCTTTTTTGTTTCTTTAATTAATCATAAATACACATATTTTAAAAATTCTTATCATTTGTTGTGGCTGTTTTGAAACAGAGCAAAGTCTACAATGTTTAGTTTATACTTTGTAATATTCTGTTATTTATTATATTGTATTTAAAAATCGATTTAGACAGTTTGTTTCAAATACAATTTGATTATTATATTATTAAGTAGAATAGGACACTCCCTGTAAAAACTCAAACCCAAACTAAGTAAAAATAAAACTGTGGGAAACTTCTGAAACTAGCTTTGAAAAAATCTTTAAATGTTTAAAGATAGATAAATTATATGAACAATGGCATTTTACGTAATATAGGATAAGTTGTGTGCAAGCAAAGCTCTTAAAGGATAAATGTCTAATTGCAGGGATGGGCAAAATTAACACTATTAGTCTAATTATTTCTAGGAACAGTTTAATTCGTAAAATTTGAGATGTTCTTTGAAAATACCTTTTTCGCTGAGCTCTGCATCATACCATCCACAGAACAAATTCTTTTGATTCCATTGGCTCTCTCCATGACGGACCATAACAATCTTGTACTTGGCCATTTTATTTGATGAAAGTCAAAGTTTTAAAAATCCAACTGTGCCGGCTGAGAGGCGGAGGAAAATTCACGAAAAGCGATGTGACTTTGGTGACCTCTGGATTGGCAAGGTCGTGTACTATGTCACTTGTCACTTAATATATTTTATGCTGTTCACAAATTTTTGCGTTACCTACCTACATAATTTTTTAAAAATTAAGTTATTTGTTATTTATGTAAAAATATTAATATTAAAATTGTTATAGCATCACTTTATTAAATCAATCACGGAAAGTATTAAGAAAAATGTAACCAAAAACTTATTTTTATCAAAAATATATTGAAGACAAAACATATTTTTGAAAGTATCACAAGACTACACAAGACACAAAGAATAAAATTAAAAAATTGGTGATTCAAGGTAGAGAGGAAGGATGCCACTTACATGGCAGGTCGCTTATACCACCAACCCAGACCCTTGGCAGATTTGATAAATGCTTCCACGATATGCCAGAAATGCAATATTTCGAATCGATAGAGCTAATCGAAATTTTACCTACAGAAAGACTTATGAACCAGATTTGAATGACGAAATATTATTTCATTGAGAAATAGATTTTTTTTTTAAATTAGATTTTTTCAGAAATAATAAATATTTAATCTTAATCATTTATTTTTTCTTTGATATTTCGCCGTGGAAAGAGTATTTCGGACCATACTTCGACGCCTATAATTTGCCCAGATCATAACTTTTATGGTCATTGGCATTCCCAAAGCATCAGCTAAATCAAAAATCTACTGATATTAGAAAAATTACCAAAAATAATTTCTACTATCATCCGATTGCCGTGGAACCTGCTAATGCACACAATAAATTAATGTACTGTAGTTTTCGTAAGTACAAAATATTATTCTAATATCAATTATTTATTTCATTAATTACTGTTGAAAGGATATGCAATCATAAAAGAATGAGAGAATTTTAATTATACTATGATTTATTTTCTTAATTAATATTCTTCAGAAGTTCTAAAACGCAAGTATTTGCTTTTTTTATTTTCTGAGTCCATCATACTATGATAAACAATATAATTGAGAGTATGGAATTATTTTATTATCTTATCTATGTATGGAATTGGGACATGATTGGGACCACAATGTGGAAATTGGTGGAAATCTCGAAAATCTCCTACGTCAGAAACGAAGGACTACAATAATTATGTGGACCTCTTTTCTATGGTGTGGACATAAACGCGTACACGTCATACTTCTAGTACCTCGTCGATCAATGTCAAATTCACCCAAACAAAGAGAAAATTTGAATTTTGTCTAGACCGCTCTGTTAACGTTTTTTTTCATGAAGATCGTTCTTCGCTGTATAAATAAACAAATTAAAAGTATGAAGTCCGACAGCAAAATTCTGTCGTTTCGGCCGTCTCGCGAATGTGAAAATTCCGTGTCTAGTAAAAGAAAGATATGTCAGAATCTCGAAGAAAAATTTCGCGACGAACCGTCTGGGAGTCCTTTGAAAGAAAAATCGAAACTATCTGGATGTAATCCCGGCGTCCTGACACGAATGAATTTGTCCAATTCCAGGAAAGCTTTCCGATCCGGGGCAGAAAAGATTACGAAGACCTTCAGACGTGTCCGTACAACATTCGGAACTCTTTCACAGGTAATTGTGGGAGGCTTTTTCGTGGGAGGATTTTTCCGAAGTGTTTGTCTTATGAATGAAAATTAATCACTAATTGGAAATTTTCTTATTTTTCTATCATTTTAAATTCGTATTTGTAATTTGGTTATCGATATTAGAATATTTACCTACATACCTAATATATAAGCAATGGAACGTTCAAGTGTATCTAAAAATCTTAGGTGTTTGTTAATTTTTATTTTATATATTAAGTTTCTCTGCAGAAACCGCGAAATAACCACGGTCATCTATCAAACATTTTTTACCTAAATCACCCTGTGACTGCTATATTTAAATTGGTTTTTTCTTGCGCTATAATACATAATATTTCGACTGCATGTTAAGGCTGTGAGAACAGCGCCATGTAGCATAATACAATGGTAGTGTTAGTGATGGATATTGTTACACAGAGTTATGCATTTTTTGCTTTTTACACCATATCATTATTTGCGCCACCTGATAGCGTTAGTGATGGACTTTGTTACATAGAGAACTGTGTATTTTTTGCTTTTTATACCTTGTTATTTTCATATATCTCATAATTATTTTCGCCATCTGGTAGCGTTAGTGATGGACATTGTGACATAGTGATGGACATAGAGAATTGTGGATTTTAGTTTGTGCACAATATTATAAACATGAAAATATTTCATCTTAAGTACACTTTGCATTAATAATAATCATGGATTATTCATATTTTCGGAAAAATTTTACCGGACGGAGGCTTTACACAATGATATTTTAGTCCTTTGTTTAAAATTGAAATTTGTGGATATGATTTTTTGAAAAGGTGAACTTTTAGTCTTTTTTTTAAATAATTCTATTCATTCAATTTCTAATTCACATTTCTATATTATGGTTTGAGTGATTTGTGAATATGTATATTTTTCATGCTTTCGGGCTTGCCACTGCAAATACCCATTCACCAAACTGTTTTCTGGTAGTGATCGCTTCTACAAGCCTTACTGCAGCTGAAGCAAAGGCTGACCTTGTGTGTACGGCTTCTACTATCCGAGTTGTCTGGGATGTAGAGCTCCTGAAGTTAGAAGGGTGCCATGTAAAACATCCATTACGTTCAATTTGAAGAAGAACTTTCACCTTCCTGCATATCATTTGTATCATTCCATCTCATTGATATCATTTTCATAATTTGCTTTTTCTAATTTCTTGTTAATTTTAATGCAAAAGTTGTAATCAAGTTATTTTGAAAATGTCTGCAGCATCTACAGATTGGATCCCGCAGACGTCAGCGTCTAACAGAAGCAGGCAGCACCCCGTGCCACACTCCGGCTACGCCTCAGGCCAGGTGCCGCAAGGTAAAAACTTGAAGGTCTTTCAAATTACAGATTTGTCAATATTATGCATAATCTCGGAGGCAAAACCCTCAGAGATCGGAGTCGCAATACTGAGAATATGCCAAGTCAAGGACGTTGTAAGAGATGGGAACTACAGTGGAGAAAGTTCTGGAATGATCATGTTAGCAGAATAGAGCTAACAGAACCGCAAAAGTAGTAAAAGACTAAGCACCCCAGAAAAACAGACCTGCAGGACGACCACCTAAAAGATGGAGGGACGGGAAGGGCAGTCCAACTCCCAAGAGGACAATATAGCAGCCCCAACAGGTCACCAGGATAAACAAAGTTGAAGAAGAAGATTTGCCAATATTATGCATAATCAAGTTAACTAATGATATATCCAATGCTGTCTTCCATCGCCGAATATACGTCACGTCAAATCGGCAGAGCAAATGGATCAACCAATCGTCTGCGCGATGTGTTTGATAAGCATACATTATATGGATAGAAATGTAGCAGCATTCCACCGCGAAATATCAGTGTTGTTTGGCGCTGGCCTTATAGATATGATTCTGCTATTGACTGTTTTAAAAACAACACATTTTTTACTACAGTAAATGTGCAAAAATTCAGACAACTTAAGAATCGTAATATTCTAAAATAGCACATTTTTAAAGAGATAAGAATTCAGCAGCATTTTCATTGACTAATAAATCTTTGAAAGTGTCTTAACATTCCCTATAGGAACGGGAAGAACTATGAAAAAAAAAATATATGTGAAGTTATTTAGACAGGAGTGAAATAATGATTAAAACTCAAAACTAGAACTTGTTGAATATGCAAGAAATAAATTTGTCAATTTTCGTATGTCAAGTATAGGTCTTCTCATATAAGCTTGCAATTGATTTAGTGTCGGTACAGTATGTAATACGCGCATTGTTTCATTGGGTTGTGTTGTACGAGAGGGGCGTATCCGTAAACTTAACACAACGAAACAATGCGCGTATTACGCACTGTACCCACACTAATGCAATTGCAAGCTTATATGAAAAGACCAGTGGTGTGCAGCGCATACAAGCAAAAAAGCTGTGCATTAGTCACTGGGAAACAAATATTAATTAAATAATCCTTATCTTAAGAAAAAGTTGATTTAAAATTTTAGCTGCAATTCGTCCTACGAGGAGTTTAGTTTCATTTCTGACGTGTCTGGGTTTTTTCTTTAGTTTTATTTATCTACCTCTTGTGTGAAGTCCATATCCCGACTTGCATTATCCCATCCCATTATGTCCATTGAGGGTAAAAATTTTGATGATAATATTAATTAATAAAAAGTTGGGGGAATGCATGTAGTGGAAAGCACCATATAGCGAAAATGCGAGACCACGAAATGCATTTGAAATTAGTATTCCAGTAACATCTAAATATAATAATTTTGTGGGGATTCACGGCTAAATAATGAAATTACACAGCTGGAGAAAGATTCGAACCTTGGACACGCGGACGGCAACTAAACAACATACCCACCACCGCTTCTCCCTAGCCCCTCAAAAATGTACTAAACTACACACTTTTCTAAGACGCGAACCATTAATTTATGCTTCCTCCGTAATTTTTCACTGGGGCTAGTAAATAATGTATTGTCAATCATCTTGAATCGAGTACCTATCATAAAGACGCTCAATTCAAAAGCTGACGAATGAGTGGTTATTGAATTGAAAATTAGAACTGTTTATTGATTTGTTACATCATATGTCTGCGATACTGCGGTGACAAATGTCTTTGAAACATTGTGAGATGTCGATTCGAAAACATTTATCTCTTATTTTAGCTATCACAAATCAACAGTTACGTTGGTACCACTTCAAAAACAAATATTAATAGTTAATAATAACTACATTAAAGTGTTATCAATTATATTTATCATCTCCCTAGATATCGTATACTGTATTAATATACATCTTTAACCAATATGTAAATATAAATTATCACAATCACGCAGGGGCGTGCATGGGAACATCGCAGCATGACTTTTATGTAACCAATTATTTGAAAAAAAAATCTGAATACAACATATATTTCGTAATATTTCTATCACAATTGTGATCATAGCATTCGTATTTTGATATATCATAAAATATAACTATAGTATAAATATTTAATTTCTATTTTTTTTTCCAAAATATACGTTTACAAAAATGCTTCAATGTTCCCACTGCACGTGCCTGCAATCACGCCACAGAAGTAACTTCTACCGCGTGTACGTGGTCCTACAATTTTTAATTTAACATTTTATTTTAGGTATTGGGTCGTACCCCCACCAAATTGTACAGTCCATTCGGCATTGAGACGCCACGCTATGTCACTGACAGCAATGACAGCCATATCAATCCGGACACACCAGAACATCTGTGAGTATGAACTGTAGAACATTATTTTTTTTCTAAGTGGATGCAGTATTTATTTTGCTCATACCCTAAACATTTAATATTATTGTATGTTAGATTTATTGTACTATCAAAGTGACTTTGTTTTAAACAGTTTTAAAATGTGGTTTGTCATAATTGTCTTTTGTTTGGTCATTACTAATTAATTTGGAATAAAATCCAAAACAATGAATTATACTGCACAACCTAATAGTAATGACGAAGAATTTATTTCTTCAGAAAAATCAAATGTGCTATCAGTTTAAACTATACAGATTCACACTTTGGCTGCAGGATGACAAAATTCACGCTGAAAATATGTAAACGAGAAATACTTGAAGTAGATTTCATCACTAAGGGCAAAAACACCCACCTTTACTCTTATCACTCTGGATGATTTATTTTCCTTTTTGTCAAGTTTTAAATATCAAAAACTTATTCTAAATTCTTGATTTCATCTATTTAATCAAGGCACTGCGTATTATATCATAAATACGTTGCGTCTTGATTAAATAAATGAAATCAGGAATATCAACCAAGATTTTGACTTTTGTTTTTATTTTAAAATAATAATATCTTTTCTTTTATATTATTGAAAAAAAGTTATCCACTATGTACAAAGAGTTAAAAAAAACATGAAAAAAGAAATTTTTTAAAAATGTGTTTTTAAAACATAAGTTTTAAGTAAACTCACTGACAGATTTTGCAATAATTTTAATGAATTAAAGATAATCGTTTACTTTATAATATTATTTATAAAAAAAGACACGTCACAAGTCCATACAGCCGCATAAGATCCACAAAGTGAAGCAATTTTCTTCAATTTTAAATCATCATATGTTTGGTAATTTGTTAAATTATCAAATAATTTAGTTTATGTCATTTAAATAAGATATCCATACTTAAAATATATGAAACCTGATGAATAAATTTTAATGATATCTTTCCATACAAAAATGCAAGAGAAGTTTTGAGAAAAAATGGTAAATTTTGCTCATATTTCCAGATGATCGCCATAACTAAAACTTGCTTTTTTGTGCTTTCTTTAACACCAAAGATTTTTTTTAACATTTTCTCTTATTTTACTTTTTTTATACTGCCTTATGTCTTCTTGTACCATACCATATTTATTTGAGTAACCTGTTTTCAATCATCCATATTCGTCAATGACATGGTTGGACATTGCAGGGCTTCACCACGCAAGAAGCACAGGTTCGCTGCACACCCATGGCACTTCATCAGCAGCCGTCCACGCTCCCTCTTCCGTTGAAGTGCCTGTTCGGTCATTACTTATCTTCAAACATTTATCGGCTTTCGTGTAATCTCATACATACTATGTAACATGCAGCTACGAAGACATTAATTGTAATCACTGTATTCGGCTGGAAAGGAAATATATTAACTGTTTACTGTCCTGGAGTTTCTTCAGAGCGCACAATACGTCCAGCTTGACATTTGGCTAATTAGTTAAGTACCTTGCTTTTTAAAAACTCATAAATCATGCGCAATGTTGTATAAAAGTGATTGTATAAGAATTTATATTGTTTTCGAACAATTATACTAATATATATCATTTTCTTTCCAGCCATTAATAATGTCTCATACTAAAGATATATTACAGTAAGGTGTACCAATATTCCTAAAACAGTAATGCGTGCCAATCCAAGAAAAATGATCTGGTTTGGTACTCATTTTATACAAAATTAACCAAATAATTCCTTAGGCTAGCTATTACTCTTTTTATAAGATTATTTCTTGTCATCGTCCCACTGTCAGAAACTCAACCATTCCAAGTATACGTACAAATATTATTTGTTAAATATTATCAAATTGTTTGAGAATTATTTATGTGTGGAAGTTGGTGACGATTTCATTTGGCATATTAAGGTAGGTACTTGTCCATCTTCAACTTATTTTTTTCTTTATTCCAACTCATCCAATTTAGCACTACTTAATATTGAGTGTGAATAAAAGCACAGGTGTTCCTCACATATTTTCATAGCGTGGAGGATAGAAAATATCTCAAATATTGCTCAAGTACAACTTGGAAATTTCCATTGTGGTGTTTATTCTTTTGAAATTTCTAGTATATAATATTAAATCTTAATTTGCCAAACGTGTTCATATAAAAAATAACATACAATTTTGTAATTTTGGCATTGGGACGACATTGATTGTCAAAAAATTATGAATGTAATTTTTTTAAATAAACGTCCATAATTATGTTGTTTGCCACAAAATGGCTGCTCAAATTTTATGGCGTGACATTAATATTGCAGCTCTGTGTCATTTTTACTCACTGATTATATTTATTTTCAGTTATTATCTGCCAATGTGCCTGATTTTTTTTCTTTGAAAAATTTTTACTTCAGAGTCCTTAGATTAATTATTATTATTTATAGATAATAGGTTTTTTTTATCGATTTACAGTATTTGTTAAATAATTAAGAAGGATGTATACTAGTTTTTTTTTTGTCATTTTAAAGGTTTTTTATAATATGTAAGATGAGATTTTTTCCTCTACAAATAATTAATTTTATTTTAAAAATTTATTCATCATTGACATTTACGAGTTTTAAATCGATAATACGGCCTCGATAATCCTGAACCACACAGCTGACGATGAATTATCACTTTTATCATGATATATCTTACCTTTACTATAATTAAATTTCATTTCAATAGTTCCACAGTGTCTATACTAATTTATCAATCAGTGGCAAACAGTCATCCATTCCATGCAATTTACTATCGATTCTATTACATTGATTCTGTAATGGAGTTATTAAAATTTCCAGAAGTATTTTGTTTCATTAATACATAAGCTTATCGTTTCATTTTGAAATTAGTGATTAATCCTTCAAACTCAATAGGCATTACGTACATACATGCTTACATAAAGTATGTACAATAAAAAATTACCTGATATTTTTTTTTTAAGGAGAATGATCATACTGAAATGTGGTACGTCCATGAGTTTTGTGACTCAAATATGAATATTAATTTATATGGGCCAGTTGAATGACGTATTTCATAATATGTTATTCAACTGGCTAAATAAACAAATTCACTCCTTGTGCACATTTTACTTGGCAATCACATTCGCTAAAAAATTACACTCGACAAAACACACTCGCTTGGATGTTAATTTTTGAAAGGAACACCACAATAAAAACTTGATCCGGGGACACAATTTGGTCATGAGACAGGCTGACATTCTTACAAGATCCAACTTAAAGATCGCTTTTGATCATTTTTTGTTAAACACCTTAAAATTGATAGCCAAATAAATTGCTATAAACAACCAGATATATAATAAATTGCTCTACAGGGTGATCACTGTGCTATTATTTTAACAAAAAAAATAAATAAAGAATATGGTTTTTTCGAGGCTTCCCGTGTAAAATGTATCTTAAAACTTCGTTAAAAATGTGCTAACATATTGTACGAGATTCGCAGGGCGTGTTTCTAATACTCCAGAACACTATTACATATTTTTGGTATGTTTGTAGACACTCGACGGAAAAAAAAAATCTCGTTATAAAAAATTGTACACAAAATAATGTACGAAATGTAATTATCCTCACTGAACTATGAAAAGCAGCTGAAATTGAAGTAGGAGAGATCAAAATATAATACAACGATCTGTATTGTACACGAGGCGGAGCGGGACAAATCAGAAAATCATATTCCATGCAGGGCTGGGCACGATGCGCGTGCAAGACATGCGTCATTTTTTAATCTTTTATGTAAATAAACAACATAGTCTCAGACAATATATGTATAGATATTAGCCTTTAGAAGCATGAATGTTGTATGGGTAGGACTTGTAGGAATTTGGTAAATATATTAAAATCCAAATCCTTATATAATATCACGATCTACTGAGATTGACAATATGTTTTTAAATGTATTAATATATAATATAGTACATGTACGTAATAAGACTGCTGGTAACAGTATTTTTAAATGTAGCATTTTCAAGCCAAAAATTTATAGCCTTCTTTTGAGACGCCTCTTTTCCTATAACGTCTTGTAAACAATGAAATATGAATAAATTTAATATACAAAATATTCCGCCGATTAATTTTAATCAAGATTTAGTGATTTAATTTGATCAGGTACAAAATTAAACAATAATAATATTAATATTTTTTAAATTTTATTTTCTATCTTATTTATTAAAACATTCACCAATTCTATGTACTATTTATGTCGCATTATTATTACGCTGTAAGTTTTAATATATTTTTTCTGTGCTTAAATTTAATACAAACACGTAATGTAAGTTTATATCTAATATGAAAGTGTAACTTTTTGTGACTATTGTGGAAGTTTTTCAAAATTCTTGCTATGTTATAAGAATTTTACTGAAAGTAAAAGACTTTTTATTAGTAATATTAATTGACAAGTTGAAAAAATATTTTTTCAACTTGTATTCTCCTAAAAATTTAACTAATGCCGCATTTGTATTTTAGGCAAAAAATATACATGATTGATTGATTATAAGCATATATATAAAATGCAATTTGTGAGAAAAATTTCTTCCGGCATTCAATTTTGTCTCTTTCTGAATTGCTTTATCAAATTTTTAAACTAGTAATCTTATGTATTATTTGTTGCTAAAAATTTGAAATTTGTATAGTTTCTATAACATCAGGGGCGGATTGGTGACCTAGGACTGGTCCTGGGATTTTTCAAAATGACTAGTTGCATCACAATTTTTTAAATAGTTTACAAATAATATATTTTTTTTGTAATTTGATTGAAAATTTACACGTCTTGTGGAAAAAAATCATTTTCTATAAAAGTCTGTAGTGGTTTACAAACTCGCCAATCTCAAATTAATATGTATTCTCTTTTATAAGGCACTTTGGACCGCAATTGCATCTATAATTATGTCATTATTAAAACTCATTTAATATTGTTCTCAACATTTACACAAAAGCTTGTAGTCTAATATTGCTAATAATACTCCACCATCTATTTTACCTTGCCCTACATAAGCAATGTTCTTCGCTTATTTTAAATAAATAAATGCTTTTTAATGAAAGTTATCGCGTATTTGGAATCTTTTTTTATTACCGGCTAAGTTAGGAAGAATTTTAATGTTATCAAATGTCCCGACGAGCTGATCCGCCCCTGTGCAGAACTTTCTGCTGCTAATGAAAGATGTTTTTTGTATTTGTAAATCTGACTCGTATGTGGTTATGATGTAGACAATAAGTAGAAATATACCAAAAGGTGTCGCTACTTAAATAATTGAGTTTAGATTTTTTTAAATTATGTATTCACATTCTGAAGATATGCTTTTGGTTGGTTATTTATGACGCTTTGTGTGGTACGGTTCTGCTTAATAAAATAAATATTACCACCAATCAATAACTTAATGAAATTGTATGTAATTATAAATATACCTTATGCGGGTGGGCGATTTTATTTGAAAAGTATTTTTATATCATATTTGTACTACATATCTCAACTTTATTGTATTATTTCATGTACAATTTATGTTTAAGGTGATTTTATACATAACATATTACTATAATCTTGAATCTTTAAAAAAAATACATAAAATGTATTCTCCATTTTATGGAATAATACCTGAATATAAATGGACAATATTATGCAAGTCCGTTATAAACATTATCAATGTTTATAAATCTGCTGGTATTTTTAATAGGTATTGTAAAGATGACCATGCTATTGAAATAAAATTAAGTGTATAAATAAAATTTATTTTATTTTAGTAAATCCTGCTAGCCATTTTATTGCTGGGCCATTTTCCTTAAGTAGGCAAGTCTTAAAATGCTAACAGAAAAATACTTTTTTTTTCTTTAATTTCTAACACACTAGGAAAAAATGATAACTTGCTCAAACAATACTCAATTTTTAAAATTCTTTAAATTTTTCTTTGGGAAATTTTAATTTTATTAATAAAATGGCATTTAATTCAAGTTTATGAAAAGTATATAAATAAAATTTACTAAAAATATAAAGTTGAAAAGAATCCACTGAATTGAAGTTGTCAGTGGACAAATGATATCCCTTGTTGAAGTCATTTCCCAAACTCGACTTTTTCCACCACAATAAAAACATGTCCATTCTTCTGAATGTCTGTTTTATCTCCGGTAGATCTGGCACCACGACAATAAAAAAACCCAAACAATAACTTGTTATTTAATTGCCTAGCATGTCACGTTTCCCAAGGTGGAGTCATCAACAAAATAACTAAACGATGTATACAAAGTATAAATTTGATTAACACTAGGTTTATGGCACCCATCAAATTGACAGATTTCCAATTTGCTTCACAAATTTTGCTAAACAGATTAATTTTTCTGTTTTTTTTTATGACTTATAATTGAACAATGCAAATACATAATACACATGTACTTTATATAATAATAAAAAATATTGTAAATATGTATATAATATTACTATTACTTTTGGATAATTTTTATTTTAGAAAATCTGATTTGTCAACTAGTTGACGCGTCAACTTCGTTACGCGGACGTCGCGGACGTTTATCTAAACATCGAGACGATAGTCAACTGTCTACGGTTTGACGCGACGCTGCTCAACGGCACAACCGTTGGTTATTTTTATGACGTTAATTTTTAAAATTTAAAGAAGTTCGAAGGAATATAGTTTCGGGGAAAGTAAAACCGCTACTTGTGCTTATATGTAAAAAGAAATATTTTATTATTTATTTGTTTATAGGCTTTTACATATTGTTTTATATACTTCTTTCTATATATAATAAAGAAAGAAATAGGTATACACAACAATATCAGGTGTAAGCAGTAAAATATAAATATAAACTACATATATAAGCAGTGAAAGTATCGGGTATAAGCATTAAAATATGAGTATAAAAATTAAAAATATAAAGTACAAAGCAATGTGTGTATAAAAAAATATATTAGATACACATTATTACATGTGTACAGGGTTATTTGGAAAACAATAATAACCTAGCAGGACTATATTCCTGCCTTGATTATGAGTAAGAGTATGAGTTTTTGTAAAACGTTGGACTATCACTACACTAACTCAAATCGATTACGAAAAATTCATTCGTTTCAATACAAGTTAAATAAAATTATAAAAACCTTTACATTTATTTATTATCTATAAATTTATAAATAAATACATAATTTAAAAATACTTTACATTTGAGATGTTATCTAGAAATTTATTGAAGAATACATCTTTCAAAGTCAGACTTTCACTTTGTGGTGACATTATTAATAAATAAATATATCTGTATTATTTGTCAACTTTAGTTTAAGGCTCAATTTGAGAAAAGGAACATTGTTCCCGAAACATGTAAAAAACCAATAAAAAGTGGTGTAAACAAAATTATAATAGATTTATTTTTTTATCTATAAAGTTGAAAATAGGGAATTTTTAATAAAAATTAATTAAACCTAAATTCAAGATTATATTACATATATAATAATTAATGTTGGACTCCTGAATAAGGACCATAGTTAGGTATAGAAAATTTTATTCCCTACAAGTTTGTTTATCATTTATATGCTAAAGTTGAAAAGTAAGGAAATAACAACAATAATTAAATTTTAGCATCCCTTTTCAGGTAAATATATAAGAAGTCGAGATCGATCGAATAAAATATTGATTTTAGAAAAATATCTAGCCGGCCTATTAATTAATAATAGTTCAATAAAAAATAAAATAATTAAACAGAATTGTTTTATTTTATACGGCGTAAAATTGGGAATTCACCGAATCGTCGCACGTGACATCACAAAAAATCAAGTAAAAAATAATAGATAATAGCTTATTAAGCCTATCTCGCCCTACGCATGTATTCAAATTTCAAATCTCTAGTCATAGTTCGTGTACACAGATCTGCACTCTATGGTAGTGTACTTTAGAGTTGAAATGAAATTATCCGTCGAGCCGTCTATGACGTCTATGGCATCTACAAGTCGACAGCGAGAGATGAGAGAGAAATAAACGGAGACGTTTTGTCTTGCTCTCGCTCGTTGCTTTGCATTGCGTTATCTCGAATCGTCCACCGACCACGGCGTCCGCTGTCCACCGTCTACGAATTCAACTAGTCCATGCGATAAACGTAAACGGTCGACGCGTCGATGCAACGTCAACGGTTGATTTCAACTAGTCCGTCCATTCAACGCCCATCCCTAGTATAGAGCTCATTGTTGTAACGTCTGCGCCTAAGTCCATTTTCTAGAACCGGTCCGAAGATACGCCTCAAAATTTTCCTTTCAAAAACGTCCAGTGCTCGCTCATTCCTCTTAGTTAGTACCCACGTCTCAGCTGCATATTTTATAATAATTGCTTTTGCAATATTTTTTTTCACCCATTTTTAGCTACAATGAGTAAATCTAGAAAATATTAGGAATTATTGAAAAAATTTCCAACATCAATAAATAGTATTCTGGTACTAGCTCTGGGGAAAATGGAGTTGAACCAAGCGATAGTGAATACGACTCTGAGATTCCCGAATCAGTTGAATGCGAAAGAATAGAAGAGTCATCATATGAAATGGATGACCACCGGTCTCGCTCTCACCTCGCAGTTCGATTGGTGTGCGCGGCGCGACACAATTCGATCACCATCCGAACTAGTCACAGATTAGGGAGTAATAATACAAGCAATAAATACATACAAATACCTATGTGTATCATTGCGCTCAGATCCCGAATCACCCATATCAAAACCAAAATCATAGTATACTACAGTAGCATAGCCGGTGGAGTTTTTTTATTGTTGTGATTGAAAAAAAAACAGAGGAAGAAAATTTACCATATCATGGCAGAAAAAGCATGCACACAAAAAGAGCTTCCAAAATAGTGAAAATGAAAAAATATAAAATACATAAATCTGATGTGTGTAGGTCTTCCATTCAAGAAAGATAATTGAATTAGTAGTATTTGTAAGCCGTGCGTACGAGGCATACTGTTTCGATGTGCGTCATATGCACGACTTACGAACACTAGCGTGTATAAAAATTAGCCAAAACTAAAATTCCTCACTAACTAATGCATGACACTTTAAGAACAACACAAATTTAATTCATCAAAATCAAATATATTTATCCCAAGATGACATTGTTCATTTTTTTTTATTATTACAGCAACATTTAGAAATTAACTTTTTCATGCTTTGTCATAGGAAATAGTAAATGAAAGCACCAATAAAAAAAAACTAATAATAGACATACAGTCGAACTCGGTTATAACGAGCTCGGATATAAGGAGATCCCGGCTATAATGAGAAAAACAGTAAATTCATTTTGATTTGCGCATATTCCTATACAATCGGTCTCGGCTATAAGGAGCGCGATTCCCGGATATACGGAGCAAATTTTAGAAACTCTGCAAACATATTTGCTTGGGTTACAGAAAAAAACAAATACGTACCTACTCATAACAATGAACTTTTTCACTTTGCTTTTAAAGCGGCTCGCACTTAATTAGGGTTCACTTTATGATGTAAACAAACTTGTGTCCGAAAATCCCACGTGCGCAGGCAAGCAATAGTTTACTGAAGGTCGAGAATACTGGTCATATAACTCCGATTATTGGGGGTTTCCAAAATGTTTATGGTGATTTTTTTTTTTTTGCCGTTTACTGTATTACATATTTAAATGTATTACGTATTTAAAAGCCTAATCAGTTAAACGCGAATTGTTCTATCGGAAACATGTTCACTAACAAACGAAAGTGTCTCTAGGTTCGCAAAAAAGTCGAAAATATCGGCGTCAAAAAGTCTGTAAAAAGTTTTCACAATCGTCTTTTACAGTTTCATCGCTCTGGAAAGATAAGGATTTTTATTTAGCTGCTCATGAAAATAACATCTCACAATCAAAAAAAATTGTGAAAAAAGTGAATCCCGGATATAAGGAGTCCCGGCTATAAGGAGCAAATTTAGTTGGTCCCGTCGCGTTCGTTATAACCGAGTTCGACTGTATATAAGCACTAATACTAGACATAACTTTAACTAGAAAAATTCTGTAATTAGTATACCTAGTTTCTGCACTTAAATTGCAAGAACGCTGATTAACATCAACGTAGACTTTTAAAAACTCAGTCTTTGTGATAATCAACACACCTTTTTAGTAAAGCACCACAAACATAAAAAAAGGCATTTTTTTCTAAAGCGGTGGCTGCGAGCGCGAATGGCACCGAAGGCACGGCCCTTAGGCCCGGTTGTTTCAAATTCGATCAAAATAAGCGTAGAGTTTAAACTGAAATTTTTAGAACTTTTTTCAAAAACGGGTTGTTTCAAATCGGATTAAGCGAAATCTGTCGGAGAATTCTGAGCGGAAATTTTAGATTAAACTCTCGGTCAGAGTCGCACATGCGCACTGCGCAATGTAATTGACATCTGTCAATAAAATATTTTTTTATTAATTTTTCGACATTTTACATACAAAGTGTCGAAATGTACAATATTATGTAGGGTGACACAGGCTTTTCTGACGATCGACTGATCCTACAGTATATCCTTAACAGAAGTAATTTACTTAGATCTCGAACAATACTTTTTTGTCAGAAGAAATTGATTTTTCCGCAACTCTAAATGAATTTTACTGCAGGGCATTGTTGACAATATTTTTTTTTCAAGGTTTCTATTTCACTCGGGTATTGATAATTTTACATTTATATCAATGAAAGGTGCATAGGTGATTTATCTGGAACACTGCTTCTTGGACTGCGGATAGTGTCAGCCATTACCAGAGCAATGGCTGACCACATTTTAGTCAGCCGAAGAGCACTATAAAAATCAGAAATATATTTGTCATTATGTCCAAACAAAATATCAAGTTACGACAAACGGTACCAGGTACCAGATTTGGTAATTGCTATATTGTAGGAGACCGGGACTATGCCCTCAAACCATATGTACAGAAATTTTTAACGCTACAATGGGCCTGAAGGCCCAATTTTAATTGCGGTCCGACAAGAAAAACTAGATTTTAAAGAAATCAGAAAGATGTATTGCGACCTCACCGGAAATCGAACCCGGAATTCTCAGTATGCAGAGCCAGTGACATGGCCACTGGTTTGGTCATGTGGAACAGATGAGCAAAGAAAGGATGGCAAGGAAAATTGTTTGTCGAAAGCAGCAGAAGCAGAGGACGTCCGCGGAATAATAGTAATAAAACAATATATTCGGTGTATGAAATTCTTTTATCTTATTGTATTTTATATACCTACCTATTAACAGGAAAATGAACATTTTAATAAAAAATACAACTTGTAATAAAATTAAGCCAGATCTCTTTTGGCATTATGCCTTTCCAAAACAACTTCGTGAATTTCCTGCCGATTCTTTAGATAGTTGGGTTTTGAAAATATCTAACTGAACCACATATAATTTATTCTGCATATCAGTCGTAGGCTTTGAATTCACTTTTCTTATTACCTGCAAACAAAGAAAAGGTTATAAACAGAAAAACTAAAGAAATACAATACAGATCAAATAAAAACATATTGTTCTTGCAAACACTAAATAGGTAAGATAACATTTAATTTCGTCAATAACTAACCTTCCTGGCGCTTTTCACCGTATTCTCGAAAATCTGTTGGACAGTATGCATTTAGGCGGGAACAAAGCAACAAAACATTAAATTAGTTGCGTAATGCGGCCCACTAGTCTCCTTTCATCTTCTTGTGGAAATCTTCAGTAAAACAGCATTGTTGATGACATGTTTCAAAACATCTGGTTTGATCTGCTTGCTGTCAAATGCTGTCAAATAAAATTTAAATTATGTGTTGCCATATGCAAAATTATTTTGGCGT